>PVJN01008173.1:0-66522 GCA_004026805.1 Lasiurus borealis
AGACTACTTTATGCAAGGAAACTAATATCAGCTTCCTATGACTGATCATTGATACTTCATTTTCAGCTTAAATCACAGGAAGAGAAAACAACCTTTTTTCAACATTGTCCTGTATTTTTAAAAACTCTATTAGTACAAAGTTTCAGATGCTTTAGAGAATTTTTTAAAAAGCTACTGAATAAGTAATCGAAAATTTCTAACTAAATGGTTGCTCTGCCTAAAAGTCATAATGAGATCATTTCTGCATTAATGAGATTTAGGTATGCTTCATATCTTTGCTCCCCAGTGTCTTGCTACCCCATCCTTCGTCACCACCTCTGGAGTCAACATGATTTTGCTCTAGTATAAATCATCCTCATTAGGTGAACTGGATTATATTGATGAGTTCAGCTTGAGCTAGATTTACGAAGTGACACAAAGTTTGAAATCTCAATTTATTCCAGTCCTATGTATCATTTCCTGTGAGCGGTTTTATGATGTGGTAATTGGGCAGTAGTTCAGGATTCTGATAGCCCCAGGAGATTCAATTTCACTGTAATAACGGACATTTACAAAGTCTAACAATTTTATTAAAGGGTACCCTGAATACCAATATATTTATTTTACTTTCTTTTAATCTGAGAGATACTTCAATGCCTATTTTTTCTTCTTTTTATTCAATATTGTTCAAGCTTGGGACACTGACTCACCAAAGGGTGATCTAGAAGGCGTCAAGCTCCATTGGACTCGATAAGTTCTGTCCATCACTGATTACCACCCTGATGACTTTTTTATTTAGGCCCGGAAGTCAGATTTGCTTCTTTGTAAAGAAACTACAGGACTGACAGCACACAATGAATCATGCCTAACAACATGCTGACAAGCTGGCAAGAGACAGCCTGTACAGTGACAAATACAGCTGACAACAAGTGTACACATCTGTTTGCTAGGATTTATGAGAAAGGAATACAAACAAGAAGGAGATGGGTTCTTTGGTTTTATAAGAGAATTTAGAGGCTCTTTTCTTTCCATCTAAATAACAGCAACATAAGGAATACATATTATCTCTCAAGATATATTTATTACAAGCAAAACCAGATTACAAATGGTCTCTGCCTATTAGCATTTTGATTATCAAACTGCTGTTCCAAATATCTGATGAACAGATATTAGAATAGTTCTTAAACATACTGATTAAACACACATTGATGCTGCTATTTTTAACACTTGCTTGCTTGCATTCAGGTGTAAATCAGTTTCCATATCCTTCCCTTAAGCTTCAAGTGAAAAGAATATAAAATGTATATGACTCCGTCAGACTTCTCTCAGGAAGACAAAGACCCAAGCCTTCATTTTAGTTGGCTTTGGGGGATTAAATAAATACATTTTCAAAGCAGGTAAATTAATTCAAAAGCCCATAAAAACCATTAAATTAACTTATGCAATAATCAAGGTGCTACCACAAAACTTATTTCACAACCAGCCTTCTATCTCCCATTTTTGCCTTTGTCTGTAATATAAATGTCCTGCCTTCAACACAATTAGTCCAAAGCACACAATTTTCTCAGTCCTGGAACAAGCTCTCATTAAAAAATTGTACCCTAGAAATGATAACAATCAATAATAATAATAATTATAAGTCTGTTAATGAATACTGGGAACCACTATCACCCTTACCCTTGCAGGAGATTATGTATCAAATTGCAAATGACTACAGTACAGGTAAACTTTTACAAATGGTAATGTGTTGCATTGTTTCAATGATTTAGAAGGAAAAAAAGCACACTTAAAAAATTTGTTTTTAGAAATTTAATTTTACCATCCTTATGGGACTTGATTTGAGCTACTTATTCTTATAACTATAGGTGTTAATTTTGTCCTCTTTTGTCAATATTATCTTGGAAGGTCTTTGAGGGTGGAGCTTCTACTTTTCACATAGTAAATTCATAGTAGTGAATTGTTAAAAAATATTAAATACTAGGACTATAGTAGGTTGAGCCTAGTGGTGTGGCTCTATCCTGAATGATTACAGTTCTGAACTTGGTGGCTGATGAAGCTTCTTCTTTGTGAGTATCCTCAGAGAATACAATTCAAACCAGAAAGAGGTTTTAATATCCTAACCTATCAACAATAGAATTTTCCTTTTCCTCATTGTTTTAATATCCAAATTTTAAAAATGAATGAAATATGATTCAGGAAGTTTGGAAGATACCCTATCTAATAAAACACAAATATGCAAATTGACCATTCCTCCACTACACCCACAAGCCACGCCCACCAGTAACGCTCATCAGCCAATCAGAATGAATATGCAAATTAACCCAACCAAGATGGCTACGGCCACAGAGAGAGCAGGAGGGAGGCTTGGGTTGCCCCTAATGATGGAGAAAGCCAAGCTTTCTGCACACTCTGGCAACAAAGTTTCAATGGCTGTGCAAGCAGAAGACTTGGCTCTGCTCCAGGTTACAAAGTTTCAATTATAGAAGATAAATAAATCCCAGATACCAGGGCCTCCTCTAGGGTTGCCAGGGGGTGTGGCTGGCCTGCAAATCACCATAGGCCCATCACCCAGGCCACTCCAAACCCCAAGGGATCCGGGACACCCTTTAGGGCAAACTAGCTGGCCCCTTCCCATACACCAGGCCTCTCTTCTATCTAATAAAAAGAATAATATGCAGATTGACCATCACTACAAGACACAATATGACTGCCCTCATGTGGTCAAAAGATCCTGCCTCCATGTGGACACAAGAAAGCCAGCAGGGGAGGGCAGTTGGCAGGGACCAGGCCTAAAAGGGAGGGCAGTTGTGGGCTATCAGGCCAGCTGGAGAGGGCAGTTGAGAGGGACCAGGCCTGCAAGGGAAGGCAGTTGGGGATGATTAAGCCTGCAGGGGAAGGCAGTTAAGGGTGACCAGGCCAGCAGAGAAGGGAAGTTGAGGGTCACCAGGCCTGCAGGGAAGGGCAGTTGGGGGGACCCAGGCCTGCAGGGGAGGGCAATTAGGAGTGACCAGCCCACAGGGGAAGGCAGTTAAGGGCAAACAGACTGGCAGGGGAACAGTTAGGCATCAATCAGGCTAGCCAGGGAGTGGTTGGGGTGATCACGCTGGCAAGCACAAGAGGTTAGGGCAATCAGGAAGGCAGGCAGGTGAGCAGTTGGGAGCCAGCAGTCCTTGATTGTGAGAGGGATGTCCGATATCCATCCAGGTAGGATCAGGCCTAAATGGGCAGTTGGATATCCTTCAAGGAGTCCCAGATTGAAGAGGGAGCAGGCTGTGCTGAAGGATAACCCCATGCATGAATTTCATGCATTAGGCCTCTACTATATATATGTTGGGTGATGTTAGCCACCTGAGACCCAAGCAGTTGGCTTCTATCCAAGATGGAAATAAAGGAATAGGTGGACCGATTATTAGGGAAAGACTAATGTGTGAGAGGATATCCTCCCTGTCTTTCCATATGTCCAATTTTAACAGTCTAGCCATTGCTACTGGTTGAGACTAAACACTGGTACACTCTCATTGATATTTGTATTTAAGTTTGCTTAGAATAGTTAACCATAATATTTACTTCTATGAAATATTTCCAGAAGCTGTGAGAAAATAAAATATTCCTAAACAAAATTAGTACCTCAATTTCAAATGGATTGCAAACAGCTCTGCTCCATTGTTAAATTTTAGAATTAGAGAATTTTGGAGTAAAAATAGTATGTAGAGATTATTTATTTAAGACTTTTCATTTTCCTTGCTTCTTTATTTTATTAACACATGCTTCAATCATCTAGTTCATTCTGCTTTTATTGAATTAATTTCAAAGTTATATTTTATCAAATGTCATACATTTTTATAATTAGCATAATTAGTGTAAATACATGTAACTACATTATTATAGTACTAGAATTCATGCACGGGTGGGGTCCCTAGGCCTGGCCAGTGATCAGGGCCAATGGGGCTTTGCTGGCCAGGGGGAGGAGGAGAGGCAGGAGGAGGTACTGTGGGAGGTTGGCCAGCCTTGGGAAGTTGGCTTCTGCATTAAGCGACTGCCCCCTGGTGGTCACTGAGCATCATAGCGACTGGTCGACTGGTCACTCCAGTTGTTACAGTTGTTCAGTTGTAATGGTCACTTAGGCTTTTGTATAGTATATAAATAGATGCAGTAATCTTATTAAAAAGTATTTTCTAAGTTTACAAACTAAAACAAATACACTGTATAAGCATAATGGATAATTTTTGATATTCAGTAATATCTTGCTCTTAATTGATTTAAGCAAATACCAAATTTTAATATTCGTATTTAAAAGATAATGTTATATTTGTTTATGTCAGTTGTTTGATAATTTTTTTAAAGAAAATATTTTTTCTCTATCTTTTAGTTTAGGTTACATATAGAACAACTAATCAATCTTCAAATTCAAATGAAAAACAAATTTAAATGCAAATTTCATTTGTACCAAAATTAATAAAACTGTGAACTCTGTCACTTGGCAAATAATAGGTTATTAATGAAAAGGCTGGATGAATGTCACCCTTACTATACCAGTGCTCCTTGTGCACCTGATAAAAATATTCAAATAATTTTAAATATTGAACCAAAGTGAAATGGCTAGTAAATACAGGAGCCCACATGTAAAACACACACACACACACACACTACATATAACCTCTTTCTGCTAGTTTCTATAAACAGTTCTAAATATGCCATTAAAATCATACTATTTCTCTACCAATACTCCAGAAGGATGCCCATATCAAGCATGCTTCTGAAATTAAAATTTGAATTTTTTCTTATTAATACCAAAACTCTCAGCACATCACCACATACCTGGATGAGGATAGTGTACACAGTTATTTATAGTGGTTTTTAAATGTCTCCCCTTGGTATTGACATCTGATAAAATGAAGACAAGATAACATTGTACAGATACCATCCTTATTTTATTCTGTTGACAAATCCTATGAAATATATAAAATGTAAAGTAAAAATATATTTAATCACAAATCATCAGAATATATAAAATTGAAAAAAGAAGGTAAAATTGCCAAAACCGGTTTGGCTCAGAGGATAGAGCATCAGTCTGCAGACTGAAAGGTCCCAGGTTCAATTCTGGTTAAGGGCATGTACCTTGGTTGTGGGCACATCTCCAGTAGGGGGCGTGCAAGAGGCAGGCGATGGATGTCTCTCTCTCATCGATGTTTCTAACTCTCTATCCCTCTCCCTTCCTCTCTGTAAAAATTCAATAAAATATATTTAAAGAAAAAAGAAGGTAAAATAGAAAACTCAAGAAAAAATAATTAATTAATCTTGATACTCAAAGTCAGGTGGTTACTGCTAAGATATAGGCTACTTTGTCCATAAAAATTCCTCAAGAGAGGAAAGGGTAAGACATGAATGAAAACAAGAAGAGGATTAGTATTAAATTAAATTAATATCTGCAATATATTAATTAACCTCCAGATTCCCACATACCAGCTTATGTGGTTGGAATTGTTCATGCCCAACATAGTTTGGATGTCTGAGGTACAATTATCTTTGTTGAAATGAAATCAAAAGATTCTGAAGGCACACAGGTGGCTGAGGGTGAGGTACTGTACAAAAAAACAAAACAAAACAAAACAAAAAAACAAGAGTAGCCCAGCCAGTGTTGCTCGTTGGTTGAGCCTTGACCTATGAACCGGTTTGATTCCTGGTCAGGGCACATGCTTCGGTTGCAGGCTCTATTCCCAGTGGGGGACATATAGGAGGCAGCCGATCAATTCTCATCATTGGTGGTTTTCTTCTCTCTTTCCCTTTCCCTCCCTCTCTGAAATCAATTGTGTATATGTACATATATATGTGTGTGTGTGTGTGTGTGTGTGTGTGTGTGTATATATATATATATATATATATATATATATATATATATATGTATGTATATATATATGTATATATATACATGTATATACACACTATATATATACACTATACACACACACACACACACACACACACACACACACACACACATGCACACACACAGTGAGAGAGAGGTGAATAAGGGAAAGTCTACACATTAAGTCATGCCACATCTAGTTCTCTTCCTTTATAAAGCTCTAAAACACTTCCTGAGGCAGAAAACAGGTGAATGCTCCAGGAAAAAAGGAAATCACCTCAGAGAGAAAAATCTAAAATTCTGACATTTGTGATTTCTTAATCAGATAGATGGCCAACCAGTCAAACTTCAAACAGCTGAGTATGTCAGTCAGCAATTCTGTTCTAATACATGAAGAATTTGTTATGCCACTCTGAAATGTCAATGAAGAGCTATATAACACATTGAGAAAAGCTTTTAACGTGGAGGTAAAGAAAACCCTACTGCACCAGTGGGGAAAAATAGTGAAAGTAAGTGAAAAGATAAAACAATTCTGGAAGCATAAAATTGTTCTAAAACTTTAAATAATATACTCAAGGAGCTAGAGGAAATATTGCATATTGTATATATGAAACAAGAACAGGACGCCATACAAAAAAGGAACATCAGAGAAAAACAGCTATTGAGAAAAAATCCACAGCAAGCAATCCTATCTGTGTTCTGAAGTTGAAATGAGCCAACAGGAAAACTTAACCAAAAGTATCAGTACATCGTCATATTGGCAGGTAAGAAAATAAAAGGGGTGTTAAGTAAGCTAAAAATCCCCATATAGGTAATATCTATAACTAAGAAATCTATGGGTAGAACTATACTCATAGAGAAATATGTAGGTAAAATCCAGAAGTAATAACTAAAATATTTGTAGATGGTTGCCACTGAGAAATGTGGATATATTTGTTTAATAAGCATTTTAATATTATTTGACTCTTTAAATTATTTACACAAAATACTTTTATAAAAATGTAAAGAAATTAATTAATTCATATTACACTAAAAATAAAGTGAATAAAATTTTTGAGAGTGTGATAAATTTACATTAGAAATGTTTATCTTAATAATGGGAAATTAAATTAAATTTTGCTCAATTGTTAAGAAGAGACCTTGAAATTGAAAGGATTATGATATCCCTGCCAGGTGGTTCAGTTGGTTGGAGCTTAATCCCATGCACCAAAAGGTTTTGAGTTTGATTCCCATTCAGGGCACATACCTTGGTTTTGGGTTCAACCCCAGTCAGGACATGTTCGAAAGGCAACTGATCAATGTTTCTTTCTCACATTGAGGTTTCTTTCTCCCTTCCTCTTTCTCTGAAACCAATTTAAAAAACAACACACACACACACACACACACACACACACACACACACACACACAAATACATATCCTCAGTTGAGGATTAAATAACAACAACAACAAAAGAGTATAATCGTCATAGTAAAAAATTAAATAGTAAGGATGAAATATAAAGGCACTGTCACGGGGAGCAAGAAAAAGACGAGGATTAATGTATTATTAAACCTCCTAATATATTTTTGCATCCACCATCACATCCAACTATTCACTCTCCACAGCCATGAAGACTCCTTTAAAGTGTCTCTCATAAGCCCCTTCTAGTTTTCCTATCCTCTTACAATTAGCAGATAAACTGTATCTTTCACAGAGAATAGAAAATCCACAAATGTGGTCTCTCTCTTCTTTCACTTCCCTTCATTCACTTTCCTTTCCCTCTCAGGGGAATGGACACTGTTTCTCTCTAACCTTACACATTTCATTTGTGCACAGGATGCCAGTCCTCACTGTACTTCAGGTTCTCCTTCCTCTCCGTTGTCTTTTCCTCTCTTTGCAGACATTGCCATGTGTCCTCATTTGGGTTCCCCCAGAAGCAGACACTGGAATGAAGACTCAAGTACAAGTAATTTTTGGGGGAGGTGATGCCAAGAAACATCAGCAGGAGAGTGAAGGAGTCAGGCAGGAAAGGAGAATAAAGCCAAGAAAGGGCTTGCTATCTAGCCAGTTGCCATTGTGGGTGACTGAAGTTCAGTGTATCACAAGCCAGAGAGCTATTAAAGCAAGGAATGAAGAAATGGGGATACTTATTTGCCAACTAACTCCTTTATTGACATTGGCTGAGAGCTGTTTCTTGAGGCTCTGGCACTCCCAACTTTCCCTCAAAGTGAGACAGACATGATCCTTCTTGCATTCAGATGGAAGAACACAAACCAGGTTGCAGGTGTCCTAGGAGGCTCCTTAAATGTATAGGGGTGGATGCCAAAAGGATCTGGGTGGGCTTCTAACACCACCATGGAGTAAGCTAAAAACCATAGAGCTATTCTAGGCTGTCTTCCTCTCACCTTCTGCTACGAGACAGTCATGAAATCCCATTAATTCTCCTCTAAAATATCTTCAATCTCCCTCGCCCATATTCTTAATTTCTTCATTAGTACATCAGATCTTCTTTGATTTATTGCAATAGTCTGCCCAGTAATTTCTTTAACTTTTTATTGCTGTCATTTTTATAACACAACATAATTCACTTTTAATTTCTTACTGCAACGTCCCATCTCCCACAGGACCCATGGGAGTTAGAATATTCTAAAAATAAGGATGCCGGCATAATATAGAACTAGATTTGAATCCTGTCTTTGTTCTTTACTAGCTTTATGATGTCTGGCATGCAAGTTATATTCCCTGAGTCTCATTTTCCTCATTGGTATATTAGATATATTTATAATTATCTTACAGAATTATTTACAATATGAGAAATAATACGTTTAATCTGTTTTATTTTGGGAAACTCATTAAATGGTAACTGACTTTATTACTATGATCAGGATTAGTCACACAAAGCCCTCTATTGCATTGCTCCTGCTTCTATGTCTAGATCCCGTTCCACTTTCTAATACATTATATGTTTTAACTACCTTAAACTTCTCTATAACTTGGCCAAGTCCTTTCTTCCAAGTCTAGTCTTTCTGTATTACTGAAATGCCCTAGAAAACTTCCACTCAGGCTTAAAGAGCCAGTTCCCATGCCTTGTCCTTCGTGAAATACTTCCTCATTCTTCTAGGCAGAGTTAGTCACTCCTTATACTACCACAGAACTAGGTTCAAAATGTTACCTTTTTTATGTTGATGGTTTCAGAAGTAATTTTTTAAATTATTTTATTGCTTACAGTATTACAAATAGTAGTACATATTTCTCCTTTTTTTCCCCATTGACCTCCCCCGCCTCTCCTACGCTGCCCCCTAGCACATGCCCTCACCACTCCCACTCCAGTGTCTTGCGTCCATTGGTTATGCTTATATGCATGCATACAAGTCCTTCTGTTGATCTCTTACCCCCTAACATTTTTCTACATGTGTTTCCCTGATTAGACTATAAGCTTCTTAAGAAATAACAAAATGTTGTTTACTTTTATATCCCAAGCACCAGATATGTCTCCACAATAGTGTGGCATAGACTTGGGAGGGGTGAATGCGGGGAGTAGAGGGGAAAAAAAAACACACACACACAAAACAAAAGGGACATACTTTCAATAAAGGGATAATACTTTCAACAATAAAGATAAATTTTTAAAAATGTCTGTTAAATGAAGAGGTGAATCAATAGATGGATAAATAGATGATTAATAGGACATAAGTGGATGATCTTTTTACTGTGGACTACATAGTTAAGATACTATAACTAGTGCTTGTCCTAATACAAAGCTGAATTGAATATTGATTTTCTAAGGCAGGTTTTTAATGCAAAATGAAGACTTTTCAATGTCTACATTTATGGCAGGTTATATGTGAAGTATTTTTAAAATAGGAATATGATTGAGTTGGCTTACTTTCATATGTGTAATTAGTTTCTACTCTCAAATATGTCAAATTATTCAGTGATTGCCAATATCACACTTAGTAACATGCCCTATAGTAAAGATTAAGAACTCTTACAACATTCATTCCTCTAGAGCCAACGTGTATGGCAGTGCAAAGTTAAATTCCATGTGTGCATCCAGGAAGAGAATGGCATAAGGGCAATGCTAATTACTTCAGAACCCAACCAAGGATGTATAAATACACCCTAGCTACGATCTCACATATATGAGAATTTGAAAGTTTTGACCTTTGCTAATCTGAAATTTTAGCTAAAAGGAAACTCCCAGAAATCTTTTAGAGACTTGTAAAAGCAAACGACCTATTAAAAGTGACCAGTGTATTTATATCTGGGAAGAATACACCACTTTCAATGAACTAAGTACAGAAATATTTTGAGGTTTCTATAGGAAAGTTCAGAGAGATGGTAGTACGAACACTTCATTTAGGTAACAAATTATCTGCAAATCCCACCAGAATAGTCTTATTTTGTACAATTTTGTTCTGTGAGATATTCTAGATGTCTGGATTCCTGACCATCAAGAACTTGCTGGTGGATTAAGAGGCTGAGAGCCAATTAGGCCCATCTGAGGGAGGAAAAAAAAATTGTTTGTGTTGTGGGTGTTTTAAAATGAAACAAAATTAAAACAAACTTTCTTGTCTTAAGAGTCACTTATATTTAGTAGCAAGAAACAATTTTTAAAACCACTTGCTCATCATATGAAAGTATCATCAACACGGGAATTGCCATTTAGAGTGATAATGAAGACTCTGTTTTCACACAATGGGAGTTATTTTTGTATTCTTCCCTCAGCTGCTCGCTGTTTCTGGCAGTTCGCATTGTCAGCAAAGTTAATGTTGGATACTGAATCTTATTCTTGCTTTTAGAATCAAGTTCATAAAGAGACAAATGACATAAAGATAAGAAAAAAAATCGATCCTTGCTCAGAAAACGGGGAACTAAGACTTTTCTCTGATCTTGTATAAACTTTTCAAATACATAGCAAAATGTCCATTAATAATTTTTTAATTTATTTCAGAGAATGGAATGCAGAGGGAGAGAGAGATAGAAACATCAATGATAAGAATCATTGATTGGCTGCCGCCTGCATGCTCCCCCAGTGGGGATCCAGCCTGCAACCCTGGTGTGTGCCCTGACTTGGAATCCAACTGTGACCTCCTAAGTCACACTAATCAAGTTATCCATTAATAATGTAAGTCAAAAAATACCCTCACACTAAATCCAAAGGAAAATTATACTTTTCACATCCAAGGTTAGAACAATGGTGGTAGGAAAAAAAAATGATTTTTGTGCTCATGTCTTTCTCTATTTGTGATAATGGCTGATTTAAACAATTTGTTTCTCTATTTAAAAACATAGTATAATAATGACAATACACGCTCTCACTGCATCATACACACCTACCCACTAATTCAATTAAAAAATACCTTATTGATTTCAGAGAGGAAGGGGGAGACATAGAAACATAAATGATGAGAGAAAATCATAGGCTGCTTCTTGATTGCCCCTCACTGGGTATCAAGCCCACAATCCCAGACATGTGCCCTGACCGGGAATGGAACCATGACCCCCTCATTCATAGGTCTACACTCAACCACTGAGCTATGCTGGCTGGGCAATAATTCAATTTTTAAAGGAGTAACCAGCAATAGGAATTGTGATTTTTTTAAATAAACACATCAAATTTTGCTTTACTAAATGTCCCTTAGATTCTCTAGTGATTTTGCTCAGCTTCAAAACAACACTACCGCTATTATTAGGATTTTTTAAAGAGGGGGCATTTTCTTTCGAAACTTGTTTTTTAGAAAGTTTAAAAGACATTCACAATTTAGCCTCACTATATTAAAGAACTACTTTCCTTTGGAGCCAAAGTCATGTTACTTGAATTTTTATCCACTTTATTCAGGAAACTTGGCTCGCGATGGCTAATGTCTGTTTCTAAAAACCAAATCCAACTTTAAATCATGATTTTTCCATCAATCTGAGATATCCAAAAAATGCACCATGGAATTTTGAAGAAATTAACATAAAAGATTCATCCCAAAATGTTTTTAGCATTGAGAAAACCATTGAAATCATTCCCCACTTTCCAAAATACTACCTTAATAAGGTCAATCTTTATTAGAAAATCTTTAATCTGATACATTTGAAAAATAGCTGCATTATGTAATAGTCACAAACTCATGTAAATTACTGTCTTTCCTTCCTTCACTGACTCTGAACATTTTAAAATCCAAATTCGTTACTATGGTCTAGAATACCAGATCACTGGGGCTGGCCACAGTGTCCTTCTCTGACCTCCACTAACTTCCTCTATGCCAGATACAATGGCCATCTTCAAAACCACATCAAACACACAGTTTTCTCTCAACAGAAGTTCTTAAAGCTTGGTTTCATATTATACTCAGGCCATTAATCAGCTGTCAACATGTTAGAGAGGCCTCCAATGGTCATCCACCTAAATACCTGTGCTCCATTATCTATCTTTATTTTCTTCTTATTGCCCCATGAAATTACACTACTTATTTGTTTATTTGACTCCTATAGAGGAATGTAAGGTCTATGAGGGAAAGGAATTTATGTTTCATTTACCACTAAATTCACAGTGCCCAAAAGAGTAAATAGCATACAGTACTATAAATGCTCAAGGGATGTCAAATACTAGTGATGCACATTATATTTAAGCAGTGCCTACCCCACTGTCTGCTTCCACATGACAGAACAATTTTCCTTAAATGTCCAGAGTCAAGTCTCAAGGGGGAAGAGAACACAGGTACTAGAGAAGACTATAGAGATGATACATCAAATTTTGTCTCAAGTTAGCTTTTAGGCTAGGCTATGCAGCAACAAGAGAAAAAATTACTTATTTATCAAGCATTTTGGGGCTTTAAAAATAAATGTTTTATGCTAACAACGATATAAACATTGTCAATATTTATTATTAAGGTTATATATAACTAATTTGATGAAAAAATAATAGGTCTTATTCTATTTCTCTTAATTTTACTTAAAAAATTGTTTTTAATCCTTGGTGCAACTCTCAAAAATTTGTAGGAAAAAACAAAAACTTATCTTGAAGCTAACTAATAACTGGAACTTCAAACAGCTTTCAATATATTTTTTAAAATTAGTTAATACAGAAAACAGAGATGAATGAAAATACCTATAAATTAGTTTAGTGGTGCAATTTTTCTTAGAAATAGAAATATTCTTCATAGCATTTTTTAAACAATTTCACAACTATATAATATACAATAGCTTTATAACTGGGTTAAGAAGTTAAAACATTGACAAACTTCTTTATGACAAATGTGCTCCAGGTAGAATCATTGATTAGGACTATAAAGTGCAGAATAAAACTGACTTTTTTTTTTAACACATTGAGGTTTTGTTCAGAAGTATAGGGTATCTAAATAATCAAAATCATACATTTTGTTAATATAGTCTTATTGATGAATAGATAGTTTAAAAATAAAAATTATAATACAAATTTGTTTTAGCTTTATTGTTCATGATAAATAGTAAAAAATAATTGTTTTTAGTTACTCCTTTTATTAATTTTCTTATCTATAAAAACTTGATGGAAAAAATTGTCAAAAATTCTACTTAATTAATTAAAAATCATTATTGCATAATATTAGTATATGTTTTACGTAGAATCAATTGTGCCCATCCTTATGAGTGCTTTTCAATTCTAAAGAAAAATGTGTTCTATATAACAGTATGAATAGTACATGAATTTGTGCTGCTTACTTACCTATAATTTCCTTAAAGGCAGACATATTGAACATATGCAGCGTCTGGCATATATTTGTTACATTGTAAACAGTAAAAAAAAAAAAAAAAGTAAATATATGCCTATCATCTTATTACAGAGAGTAAATGCTCCTGTATAAGAAGAAAATGCTCCTGTAGAGGAACTGATTACAAGAACAATTTTATATTATGTCTAGAAAAAGGAAAATAATGGGAGTAGAATGTTAAAATGTTCATAAAACACTTTGTGTATAAAAGATAAAACGTATACTTATTATTTTGTTTTAGTGTGAATATACTGAGCAAGATAAAGCAGTTGCACCAATACAAACCAATTAACATCTTATAAAGAGCCACAGTTAGTCATAAATAAGACAAATAGAAATGAGGCTTCACTTTGTAAAGAAAAGACAATGGATCACTGTTTAAAAACGTTTTACTTGTACAAAAATAAAAGAAGAAGAAGAGGAGGAGGAGGAGGAGGAGGAGGAGTGGGGGAGAAGGAAAAAGAAGAAGAGGAGGGATGATGACAATCATGGGAGAGACAAGAGGAAATTCTTAAACACTAAAACGTGGTCTCTATCTGGTACTATAAGGGCACGTATCCTGCTAATTCAGACGGTGCTTTTTCAGTAGACTTGAACCCCATCTTCATGAACAAGTCCATGACTTCAACAAACCAGTACGTAACAGACCATTTTCTAAGAGAAGTTACTAATATTATATCCATCACCAGCCCCTGTCATGATAAGGAAGAACAGTCATTCTATAGGTATCTACTTCCTGTAACAAAGGTTATAAAAAGGACATAGGCAGCTATTTCTCATTTTACCCTCTTTATATATTTTACTAGAGGCCCAATGCATAAAATTCCAGCCTGCACCCTCTCCAATCTAGGACCCTTAGGGGGATATCCAACAACTAGGACTGCTGACTCCCAACTGCTTGCCTGCCTCTGCCTGAGTGCCCCTAACTGCTTCTGTCTGTCAACCTGATCACCCCCTTACCACTCCACTGCCAGCCTAATTGATGCCTAACTGCTCCCTGGCCAACCAGGTTGACCCAACTACCATTCCTGGCTGGCCCGGTCACCCAAAATGGCTCTCCCCTGCAGGCCTGCTCCCCCCGCCCCCCAACTGTCCTTCCCTGTAGGCCTGCCCCCCCAACTACCCTTTCCTGCAGGCCTGGTTCCTCTCAACTGCCCTCCCTTGCTGGCCCATTCACCCCTAACTGCCCTCCCTACTAGCCTGATCACCCATAAGAGCCATCCCCTGCAGACCTGGTCTCCCCAAACTGCTCTCCCCTGCAGGCTTGGTCCCTCCCAACTGCTATACCCTGAAGGCCTGGACCCCTCCTCACTGCCCTCCCCTGCTGGCCTAGACTACCCCAACCTTCCCTGAAGGCCTGGGTCCCCCACAACTGTCCTCCCCTGCAGGCCTGGTCTCCCACAACTGCCCTCCCTGATGACCAGGTCCCTCCAAATGCCCTCCCCTGCAGGCATGGGTGGCCCCCAAATGTCCTCCACTGCAGGCCTTGTCCCCACCCCTACTGCCTTCCCCTGCAGGCCTGGTCCCCCCAATTGTCCTCCCCTGCAGACTTGGGTCCCTTCAACTGCCCTTCTTTGCTGGCCTGGTCTCTCCCAACTGCCTTCCTCTACCAGCCTGGTCACCCCCAACTGCCCACAACTGCCCTCCCCTGCCAGCCATCTTGTGGTGGCCATCTTGTATCCACCTGAGGACAGCCATCTTTGACCACATGGGGCAGCCATCTTATGTCTTGGAGTATATGGACAACTTGCATATTACTCTTTTATTAGATTATTATTATTTTTTTTATTTGGCCTTGTGACTACCTACCTTCAACTTCTGACAATGTCCTAATTCTTAATTAATTTCACAGAATTTAATCTTCTAATTCGCCCCTCTCTAGATTGTTTTTGGTTTGCTTCCACTATCTCTAACTCATTGCTATATTCACCATCTTCTCATTCAATCTTTCAATCCTTCAAAACCCTGTAAGTAAGCTGGACTATATGAATATTTCCCAATATTAGATCAAATTGCTGATGATCATCTAGAAAACACACCTAAAATAAAATGTGAAACTTAAAAGTAATACCTTACCTGTTGAAGGCCTTATTCACTCCTGCTTTTTATGTTCATTGTATCTTTTGGTGGTTATCCTCTCAAATGAATCTGTCCCATCAAAGTGTGCTTATGCCAATTGGCTATGCCCTCTAACACATGATCCCCAACACGTGGGTACCTGACCCGAAAGTACCATTCTTAACCTGGCTAGTGGCTTATTATAGGTTTTGGCTCAAGAAATTTGGTCCCCAAATTGCTAGTGGTTTACTTTTCTTTTTTAATGTATATTTATTATTGAATGTATTACAGATGTCCCCTTTCCCTTCTCCCCATTAACACCTTCCCTTCCTCCAACTTTCCCCCTCTCCCCACTACCAACCTCTCTCCCTTCAGGCCTAAGTAGACATAGATTTATGGATGTAAGTAACTCATATTAATGATTAAGCATTTGAGAGAAAATTCACTAAATCCTGTGTTGAAGTTTATGGAGCTCAAATTCAACTATGACCTGTCCTAGTATCGGGGAGGCCCTTCCCTGTCGTTTAGATTTTCTGGAGATTCTCTTCCCTTTCACATGCATTTCCCCCCCCACCCCATGCCCAATCCTCTTTTAACTTATCTGAGCTGATTGGGCTTCTGCCTCTTTCAAGCAAACAAGCCTTAATAAAACATTCCTGAAATGAGGATTCATAGTATATTAAAGACCTCACTATGAATTTAATTGGAAAATGGTATTTAAATTAACAAAAATCCTGGTTGTGGTAGCCATGAACATCAAGCCAAGTTCATGATAATAACTTGTTCTGGAATTTGTGGCAGTACGTTTTCTTAATTACACTATTGTACAATGAATTCTAACTGCCACCTTTAAACTGTCTAGTCTATGTGCACGTTCCCTAGGCTTTTTTTTTCACTTTTCTTATTGTAAATGTCTGTTGAATTGCTCTGAACATAAAATGGATTGTCCATAGTACCATATGAACAACTGCTCTTCCCTCGCAAACCATGATGAACAAGGAAACTTCAGAATCTAGACAGCATTGACTGTCACCAGCATTTGTCCAGAGCTAATCTTTCACAGGATCTCAGTCAGTCACTTTCCAAAGGTGACTCCATTTTTTGGTCTCCAATGAAAATGTGTGGCTTGCTGTACTTATTAGTAGCTATATTCTTCATTCGACATCGTGTGTCACTTTCTTTTCTGGCCTAGTTTCCACTTGAATATCAACTCTGCTGCAATTTCCATAATTTTAATGTGATGTGTAACTTGGGGCAAAAGATGCTTGGTCTGGCAGGAATGGCACTGAGGTCCTTTTTCAAACAAAACTGGCACTTACTACTCTCATCACTAGGGTCATGGATTTAGCAATTTCCTACTTACTGAATAAACTATGTAAAAATGTCGACCCAATTGGTAAATAAATTGTGGTACTCAGGAGTACAAATGAATCAACCACTGATACATGTAAAAATACAGATAAATATCAAAAAGAGTTTTCTATATTAAGGAAACCAATACCAATGATTCCAATAATATGAAAGTCTAGGTCAAGTAAAACAAATCTATGGTCAGATATATAAGAATTGCCTTTGGTAATGATGGAGAAAGGGGACTGGGAATTTCTGAATATGGCATGACAAAACACTGTGAAATAAAGGAATGTTCTATATCTTGATGAATATAGGTTAACTATGAATGTATATTTGTCAAAATTAATAAAATAGTATATGTAAAATTTGTGCATTTTGTTGAATTTAAGTTGCATTTCAATAATGCAGCAAAAATAATCTATTTTAATAAATTCTACTGCCATGTAGAATGGCTGGGTTGGCTCAATGGATAGAGCTTTGGCCTGCAGTTTTGAAGGGTCCCAGATTCAATTCCAGTCAAGGACACATGCCTGGGTTGTAGACTCAACCCCTAGTGTGGGGCATGCAGGAGGCATCAGATCAGTGATTCTCTCTCATCATTGATGTTTCTATCTCTCTCTACCCCTTCCTCTCTGAAATCAATAAAAATAAATAAATAAATAATAATAAATTCAGCTGTTTTATTCAGTTTGCAAAACAATATGCCTAGCCCATTTGCCCAAATAGGGAAGTTTCAATCATTCCTATTTGAAAAAAAAAATTTTTACCACGTGTATTTCAGGAAATACATCTTTTACATAATTTTTTGCAGTGATATATATCATAAGGTACATATATATATTTAGTAAAACTCTCTATTCTTAAACTTTATATTATTACGTGTTCATTATTAAATCATCAATTTTAGCTATTACAATGGCTTATCCAGTCAATAAGCATACTATATATCATTTACATTTCATTCGGAAACTTCTTTAAAGGCTTTTCTTTAAGACAAAGAAGAATTTGATCATACAAGTTTTCATACTGAGAGATTTATTGAGACAGATCAGACTACAAAATAATGCTTTAATTTAGAAGACTGAGACTTTTTTAAACCAGTCACTTCAAAGTTAGATCCTTTCCTTGCTTCAAAGCAGTGTTAATAAGGGATGTATCAAAGCAGGTGGGGAGCAGTAATAAGCATGTTTTCAAATGACTTCTTTAATCCCTGCATATGGCTTCTTTAGCTGTTGGAAGAATTATCACAGTACTAAGCTATAACTCAATAGGCACTTCCACTGGAAGTCTTTATCTAGGCCTTTAAAAAAATAATGAATAATCATTTCTCGTTTCCTATTTGCATGTAACAAATCACTAATTATATGTGGATGACTGGTCATGATGGAAACTAGTCACATTATATAATAATAAAATATTTATATCATTGCAAGGCAAAAATAGCTTTTAAAACTGCTTTATTGTTCAATAACAATTGAAAACGAGGCTGTATATTGCTCCCTAGAGTATCCATGCATGACATCAGTCTTTAGATTATTAGCAGCATATATCATTAGCCCTTAAGATGGTGATATTACAGTTGTCCAAATGCCAAAATAAGATTGGCAATACAAACTTATTCTAATAGATTGAGTCCTTTATGACCTTTAGGCTTTTTATAAATGTAATTAAGACATGCCTAACTATGTTTATTCACATCTCTTGGTCAATGGTTCTCTTCTGGGAATTTTTGCATTTACATGAAAAATCTTTTAATTTGACCTGTGTAATAGAGAGGGAAAGTGATGTGGCTACTGGAGATTCATGCTTACCCTTGCCAGTGCTAAATGACCTCTGAATATAAAAATACTGCAAAAATGACCACTTCCTCTTGTCTCTCTTCTATAAACACTCAGAGCTGTCTTAACCCCAATTTTAGAAATTATACTGTAATATTATCATCTACATTTTGGAATTTCCTCAGTTAAACTTTTATACAATTACTAGAGGCCGGGTGCAAGGATTCATGCACCAGTGGGCCTACACCCTCTCACAGTCTAGGACCCCTCAGGGGATGTCAGAGAGCTGGGTTCAGCCCCAGCCCCACAGGCCAGGTCAAGGGACCCCACCAGTGGACGAATCCATGTGCCAGGTCTCTAGTATGCATATAAGATCTTTAGTTAATCTCTTCCCATACCCGCCACCCCTTCTTCCTTCCCTCTGAGATTCATCAGCCTGTTTCATGTTTCTATGCCTCCTGCATTGTGTGTCTGTCTGCCCATTGGTGATCAGTGCGCATCATAGATACTGGCCAGTCTGCCAGTCAGCCTGTTGGCCAGTTGCTTAGGCATATATATATATATATATATATATATATATATATTTATAAAATATTAAAATGTAGATTAAAGTATACTTTCTGAGGTCAGTGTCAATATCATTTTAATATTATTTTAATCCAATATATCTCAGTTCTCTTCCTTTCCTGGCCTCACTTAAGGACTATGCATGATATTATGAAACAATCTAAATATTTTTAATTTAATGCAGCATTTATTAAAATGTAGAGGCACACTGAGTTCCATGTGCCCGGGGACTCTTAGGCTGCCTTGGAGTATGTAGAGGGAGATGCTGTGGATGGTCTCTGGATCAACGAAAACTCCATGTCTTATATTTCTCATATTGAGAGTATCCAGTGATATTTTAGCTAAAAAGTATTTCCACTAATGAAATTTACTTGGAACCACTGCTGTAAACAATATAGCAGGAGTTCTTTAAGTTTGGGGAATTGTAATTTAATTCTCCAAGTTATCATGTATATCCCCTGTATTAGTTTCTTCTGGCTGCTCTAGCAATTTATTACAAACTCAGTGCCCCAAACAAGACAAATTAATTTTCTTACAATTCTAGAGGCCAGAAATCCGAAGTTATTTTCACAGGGCTAAAATTCAGATAATGGCAGGGCTGTTTCCCTCTGGTAGGGCAGATTCCATTCTTTGCTTTTCCCAACTACTCGTGGCTGTTGGCATTTCTTGGCTTATGTCTTATCATTCCAATTCCTATCTCCCTGGTCACATTGCCTTCTCCTCTTTGTGTAAAATATTACTCTGTGTTCTTACAATGACATTGTGATTACATTTGGGGTCTATTGGGATGACCCAATGTAATCTTTTCATTTTAGGATTCTTAACTTAAACCACATCTGCAAAGTCCCTTTTGTTATATATTACAACATTCACAAATTTTAGGGATTAAGATGCAGATATCTTTAGAGACTATTATTCAGCCTATCATATTCTACCAATGCTATTTAATTTT
The DNA here is from genome assembly GCA_004026805.1 of Lasiurus borealis. NCBI lineage: Eukaryota > Metazoa > Chordata > Mammalia > Chiroptera > Vespertilionidae > Lasiurus > Lasiurus borealis. The sequence continues at coordinate 20,274 of PVJN01008173.1, forward strand.
CTTAAATACAATTAGGTAATGAAAAGGGGTTACTGAAGGTAAAGGCAGCAGTAGAAATAGTAATAGTGATAATTGTAACAAAAATCGTAGTGGCTCTTCCAATAAAGTAGAATGGTAGCAGTAGAGCTGATGCAGCTGCCACCATTATTTTTTAACATTTTTAATTGATTTTTTTTACAGATAGGAAGGGAGAGGGGTAAAGTTAGAAACATCACATGGATCAGCTGCCTCTTGCATACCCCCTACTGAGGATGTGCCCGCAACCAAGGCACATGCCCTTGACCGGAATGGAATCGAACCTGGGACCTTTCAGTTTGCAGGCCAACGCTCTATCCACTGAGCCAAATCAGTTTCAGCATTGCCACCATTATTGAGCAACTGTAAAATACAAACTCCTTAAACATGTATGTCACTTAATCTTCAACATAGTCCTAGGGAAAAGGTACTGTATTTTTATCCCCTTTGTCCAGATAAGGAAACTGAAGCTGAAGTCATTAAACATGTTTCATAAAATCACACTCATAGAGTTTAACAGAACCTAAATTTAAAATAAAAAAATATAGGATCTTGAAATCCAGGCAATCCATTGCATCCTTCTGACACATTACAGCGATAATAGCATGTCTCCTAGCATAATCTGGACTCTATTATTTCTAATTGTGAAAGGGAAATTTGATAGCTTTGGTATATTAAAAAGGGAACTTTTTGAATGATAAATGTCTCCATAAACAAAACAAAAAGCAATAAATAGGCCAAGCGAAACTATTTCCCTCCCGATTAATATTTAATAATTTTTATATTTTAAAAAACACTAGAAATTAAGAAGAGGAAAAATAACCATTACAAAAGTTATCCTGCATAACTGAAACTTTATACCCTTTGATTAGCAACTCCTTATTTCTCTCTCCCTGAGCCCTGGCAAACACCATTCTATTTTCTGTCTCTATAATTTGGCTATTCTAAGTATCTCACAAAAATGGAATCATACAGTTTTTGGCTTTTTTGTGACAAGCTTAACAAGTGTTGGTGAAGTTGTAAACCTCACACATTGCTGGTGGAAATGTATAATGGTGCAGCTGCTTTGGAAAAACATTGGGAAACTCCTCAAAAAGTAAAACACAAGACTTCCGATATGATATAGTATATTTTCAACACAACCTTAGGAATATATTAAGAACCACTAATTATACACTTTTGAAGTATGGCATTGTGGTATGTGAACTACGTAAGCACCTTAGTCTCCAAAGATTCACATTCGATTTGAAAACGATGTCCCTGTACCTTTTAATGTTAAAATATTTAATTATATAAAAAAGTTAAAAAAAAAAACACAGTTTAAAAAACGAATGCCATATATATCCTTCACTAGATTCAACAATTACTATATTTTATTTTGGCTGAACCCAGATAGAAGGAATAAGATAACAAGAAAGGGGAAATGGTGACCATATGCTTTCTTGTGTATGGCAGCAGAAGGAATCTATTGTAAAGGATGGGAGAAGCACATTTAATGCTGGCATAGCGCTGTTAATAGTTCTGCATGTTCTTGCTGCTGAGCACATCATGTGCATTGCTGGCTGTAAATTGGTAGAGAGAGTCCAGTAATACGGTCTCTTCTTGAATAGTTAGAAGTAGCATGTGTTAATACTCAGAGAGGCCTGTGTTTGAGATCCAACTCTGTTTTATGGGGTATCTGTGAATAATCACTTACCTGTTCCCATTTCTGTAAAATGGGAAGAAACATGCCTGACTTGAATGTTTCCCCTGAGGATTCAGAATGATATCCGTAAGTGCCCTACAAGTGCCTGGGATATAGTAGTGTGATTTGGAATACCCACAACAAATACTAAAAGGAAAGGTGACATTGAGAAGGCCGAATTATGTACATTTTAGTGAAGCCATATCTAAAACAAGTAGGACTGATTTAAAATCAAGTTTAAGAATCAACTCAGATTCCCTCTCCTTTTGATGACAGCCATCAGTCCAATCAGATGACTTCAGGACAGATCTGGTGAAGGAATCGCCTGTATCAGAGCCAGCAGGAGCCAGACCCAGCCGCAGATGTTTCTTGCAGAAGGGCGATCCAAAAGGACACTATCAGGCAAGGGGTGCCAAGTCCTCGCTCTGGCCACTCGAACAGGAAAGGGAGAAGAGAGCTTGGTGATAGAAGGACCCAGGTGCCACATAGTGTGAATGTGAGGGGAGGGGGTGGTGCCTAAAAAGCCACCTGAGTCCTGGGGCTTCCTTGCCCTAACCCTGTGGCTGGAGTAGCCATGTTTCCAGGACAAAAAGCTGATGAAAGAGGAAGCCTGAGGGAGACCGTGTGCCTGGGAACAATCAATAGCAGAATCCAGTGCCAAGTGAGACACGTGCAGCTGTTTGAGAACTGTTTTGGCCCTTAAAAATCAAACTTGAGTTGATTAAAACCAAAACTTATATTAACCTAAATGTCACTCATCTTTCTGTAAAACAAAGCTGGGTTGTCAAATTAAGATCTTGATTGCTCAAAGGTGTGACTTTTCGGATGTTTTATTGGTTTTTGTAAAGTGGTAAAATGTTAAACTCATACATAAACACAACATTGCATATAAAATAAGCAAAAACCCCACCATGGGAGTCCACACCAGGGAACATATATTCTTGTTCCTAACTTCCCTGTAAAACCCACTGATGATGACAACTTGGATGAAAATATCACTTTAAGAAAATATTCAATATATAAATTTCTTTTTCCAAAATCAGTATCATCATGCTGCCAACTATAATGTATACATCTCAAGTGGCCAAAAAGACCTCTGTTTAGCTGCCTTTCCTATTGCCACTTACTTCTACAGAACTTTCAGGCAGATCACAACCTTTCGTACGAATAAAACTCAGAAATTTTAAAACCAAGGCAATAGTTGTTATTTGGCAGTTGTTTTATGCTTTTAAGATGCATCAAATAATTTAGAAAAGCATTATTTGTCACTTCCACATAGGTAACTTTAATTATGATATATGCATACTTGAAGACTTTATATGAATTGGTAAAAATGCTTTTAGATTACCCTTCATAAAGCATTCATTGCACAATTCAGAGAATATGCTACAATGTCAAGATTGTATGCAAACATCCTCATATTGCATATCGTAGTAAATTTTATTATTTTTCTTTTGGCAACTACAATATTACTTAAATATTGTGTCTTGTAAAATATATGTACATGTTCTCACCTGAACAGAGTCGCATATCATAGTAAATTTTATTATTTTTCTTTTGGCAACTACAATATTACTTAAATATTGTGTCTTGTAAAATATATGTACATGTTCTCACCTGAACAGAGTCAGAAATGAGTTTCCAGGTAAAACATTCTGAGCCAAACTGTCCTACTAACCAAACTATTTTCTAGAATTTCATTAAGCATACAAAGAAGTCGCTGACACTTTAGATGGAGCAAAACCTCTAAGCATATATTTCTTTACAAAGATAATTTATAGAAGCTGTTTGCAGATTTTAAGTTCTTATTCTTTCATTAAAATATAGTTGAAGGCACATATGTGCAAAAATAGATCAAGAAGTGCTAACATAATTTAATTTTGAATCTTTAAAAAGGGCGATCCCTTCCCCAAGTGGATCCTAATGCCTAATACCTTCCCTTCCTTCCACTAAACCCTTCTGAACTCATCCTCCTGTCATGTACTAGTTCAGTGTATAACATAATGTGCTTAATCCAAGGTTTCTTTCCCTAAATAAAAGTGACACCAACTTTGTAGATACTGACTTTGAGGATTAAAGAGAAAATTTCACTTTATTCTTGGATTTTTCAAGTAGTAAACATAGGCTTAGTCAATACAAGAAACCTCTAAATTTTAAAAAATAAACTTGACTGTAAATATACCAACCTAGTTGAGAAACAAACAACAAGCCATAGAGGCTTGTTACTTGAGATGAGAAATACAACATTCCCTCTTTTCAGTTCCCTGGTAAAAGATCTTATTTTTGGCTGTTTCATTAGTCCATTTCTTATTTTCCCCAATTTCACATTTCCTCTTTTCAGTGCTAAGTCTTAATATTCCATTTCCATTGAAGTCTAAGGAAGCTGCACAGGGGTTATTGCAACCGTTCCCCATTGCAATGTTCAACATTTCCTCTCCTCTCACATCTTAGACAAAGGCTCTGCTGGTATATTCTGTGAACCTTCCAGATCCTTTCCAGTAAAATCAATTACAGAGCTTCATGCCAACTTCACAAAGCTTTATAGGTTTTTACAATTACAGTTTGCGTTAAACATTATTTTATATTAGTTTCAGGTTTACAGATTGTGGTTAGACAATCATCTACTTTACAAAGTGTTCCCTATAGCGATTTATTTTGTTACATGAATGATATAAATTTTAAAAATTTTGAGCTTTGTTGCTGTGCTAATCCTCTTGTTCATCTTTAAACATCACAGTAAAAGCTTTCAGCCCAAGGTGCATGGGTTACCTGAAAATCATTGCTTCCCTTAGCTTATTGATTCCGTTTTTACAAAAGATTTTAACAAATGGTCAACTTGGCTTAAGTCTCTTCATTTTTCTAGAACTCAGTACTTCAATTCTAAAGTAGAAATAAACTAAACCTTACCTTATCATGCGAGAAAAACATCCTAGATTGAAATTATAGCCCATAATAAAGTGTGAGGAGAAATGTAGGGATTATTTCTTGTCCTGGGTGACAGGGCTCTTTACATTCATTCCCTGAAAGTGTAAGGCCTATCGAATCCAGTTACAGAACTTAAAAGTCCCCCTAACTCTAAAACCAGGGTAATGAACTTTTTGACCGCTATAACTCAATTATAGGCCATGCTTGTCCACAACTCAGGTAACAAGAAGATTCAGGAAGTCATGTTGCTCTTATCTGTACCCATTCTAACCAATCAAGGGAAGCCAACAAATTTTGAGTTACAAATGGACAGGCATCAGTTATTTTTACAGGGAAGTAGAATTGTTTCTCATAGCTTCTTTATAAAATATTTATTTAGCATGACTAATTGCTGACTGAAAATACTTCTATAAAAAAGCAGTTGCTTATCCTGGAATACATGGGAAATAAAACCAGTAGCTTATATTTTGTCCATTTCCTATACTTATAGGTTAAGTAGTTATTTGCTTATTTAACAAGGCTAATGTAGCTAAGATGAAATATGCTTGCCCTTTGGGAAATTATGGGTTCACAAAGAAATATCAAAGAAATTTAAATGTGGTCTCAATTATATGCATTGGCCTAGATTCCAAAGCTGAACTGAATTTCTCAAGTCATAGCTTAAATGCTTTAATCATCCCATGAACTTATTGTTCTGTAGGAGAATGGGCTATGAGAAACTCCAACACTGGTAGACTTTAAGGATGTGGTAATAACTCCAAATGGTCATCATAAAAGACAATGGTTTGAGGTGCAAAAGAAATTTGACTTACACTGTTTTAATATGCACAGGTCAGAGAATTTTGCATAAGTTCCCTAAAGAGAAGCATCCCAAAGGAATTATTATTATCCTATATTATAAAAAGCTAATATACAAATACCCATCACTACCTCATGGCCCAAGCCTTAACAGCACAGACACTCATCACTGGGGAGAAGGGAATGGGGACCAGCCAGACACAAATGAGCTTGCAAGAGAGGAATTGGGACCAGCCAAGCACAAATGAGCTTGCGAGAGAGGAATGGGGACCAACCAGGCTTCACCTCAGGAGAAGGACAAACCATGTGGCCTGCAGTCCCTGGCACCTGTGGCTGTGGCCCGGGCAAAGCTGCCCACCCAGAGTCCTCTGCAGCTGTGGCCAGCACTGGTAAAGCTGGCCCAGGTCCTAGGTGCCTGTGGCCGGCCAGAGGGTGGGAAGCCTGGGGACTGGGTGACTGTGACTGGAGGGAGGAGGGAATTCTGAACCCCATGTGCAAGGTGAGACAGAGGCAGTTAGGGGCAATCAGGCCAACAGGGGAGCAATTAGGGGTGATCAGGCAGGCAGAAGTGGCTAGGGATGATCAGGCAGGCTGGCAGAGGGGTTAGGGGCAATCAGGCAGGCAGGCAGGTGAGCAGTTAAGAGCTAGCAGTCCCAAATTGTGAAAAGCAGCCAGACATTCCCTGAGGGGTCCTGGATGGGAGAGGGTGCAGGTCAGGCTGAGGGACACCCCCAACTCCACCCCAGTGCATGAATTTCATGCACCAGGCCTCTAGTAAATACATAAGAATGCTGGCTAATACATTTCACCCAGTAAGTACTATGAAGTTAAAACCCAAAGTGATTAGCAAGATTTTCCTCATTTTGATTAAAATAGCAGCCTTTAATAAACATCACATCAATCTTAAGTCACTGGTCATTATCCTTAATTAGTATTGTTTTTATTTTTTTAATTCACTGTGATTATTATGCTTTGCCTTTTCCCCAAACATTGCCACTTTTCTGGGTCACAAAAGCCAATGCAGCTTCCCTCATTATTCCAGGTAGTGTTATTTAATTTCAACTTCTAAAATGGATACACACAGGAAAGAAATACTCCTGCTGTGTCTATCCTGGTCCCATAGCATTGCAATGTTGATTTGTATGGTAATCTAAACCATAGGAATAACATTTCTGTGAGAGAAAGATGCAGAAAAATCTTTATTGATGAATAGAAGGCCAGGTCATTGCATTCTCATTCATTCTACTGCAAATGAAATTTACATTTACAAAACAAACCCTATAAATTCAGCCATGAGGATGGTTAAGCAGATTCTAGCAGCCCCTGTGGGTGGGGCAGATATTTGAATTCCTGAGTTGTTTTCTGCTGACAGAGATAGTAGAGATACTGTTTAATTATTTCTCATAACACCAGCTGTCTGAATGTCACACTTCTAGTTCTGGAGCAGATCATGTATGTGTGGTTAGATCAACCATGTGTTCCTGGGCAGATATAAGCAGCAGGCTGGTTAATACTTCTCTATCATTACAGGGGAAAAAAAATCATCAGTAGTAGCAAAGTTTTTCTGTGTTTTATGCTTCCACATAACGATTAACATACATTTTGAGGGCCTTTAGCGGAAGTGCTTTTTTTCTGCAATGTGATGGTATGTATGCTAGTTTGAGTTGTGCAATTTGGTTGCAATTCCTCTTTAAAATGGACTGAAACATGGCTATTACCCATAAGGAAGGCTATTAAAAGGCAGACATTTCTAGAATGTAAGCTAATGGAAGGATTAATAGAAAAAAGGAAAAAATTCTTTGTGCATGTTTATCTTTTTTTTTAAATATATTTTATTGATTTTTTACAGAGAGGAAGGGAGAGTATAGAGAGTTAGAAACATTGATGAGAGAGACATTGATCAGCTGCCTCTTGAACACCCCCTACTGGGGATGTGCCCACAACCAAGGTACGTGCCCTTGACCGAAATCGAACCTGGGACCCTTCAGTCCACAGACCGATGCTCTATCCACTGAGCCAAACCAGTTTCGGCTGTACATGTTTATCTTGCACTAATGTGAGAAACATGGGTATGTACTTGATCTTTTCAAAACTTCACATTACTTCATATAGTTACATGCCATAATTGTAAATATCTTCATTAAGCAAACAGTAAATTATGTTGGAGGTGAACATGCCTCTTTCTTACCTCAGTTTGTAATTTTAAATATTTGTCATCAGTGAGGTTAATTTCTTTAAAGAATTCACACCTTGAAAATTCTATTCTAATGCTGTTATGCCCCTTTCCTGATAAATTATTTTTTAATGAAATGAATGTCTACAGTACTCTGCTCTACCAGCTGAACTATCGAAGGAATCTTGAGAATATCATGCTAAGCAAAATAAGTTAATCAGAAATGATAAGAACCATATGATCTTCCTTATATATGGGATTTAAAACTAAAACTGAAATAGTAATGTGGTTAGCAAAAAAAATATGGGGGTTGAGGGTAGTAAATAGTAAAGGGGGCCAAATATATGTGATGGAAAATTATTTGACTTTGGGTAGTGGGCATGCAATGCAATATAAAGATCATGTATCATTGAAATGTAATCTTAGTTACCAATGTCTCCCCAATTAATAAAAAAAGAAAACATACTGAAAAAGATCCCAATATTTTAGCAGAAAAATTTAGATAAATATAATAGAACAGTATGTAACTTTGCTGGCTTCATTTTCTAATGTGAAAAAAAAACAATACTTAAATAATATCATGAGTTTCAGCTTTCTATATGAGTCTTTCAATTTTTATTGTATCTTGATGATGTGCCTACTTATTAACTATATCTTACCTAAAATAGGTACTTGATATATTTTTATTAACAAAACACTTAAAGAGAAAAAAAGATGAATATTTAAAAAGAAATCACTCTAGTATAACACTAGATTTTCATTGTGATATGAAATCTCCATTTTCCAAAAGCACACCCACACCATTCAAATCAATATTTTCCCCATCTTTTCAATATCTTAGAACATAACCCTAAGAAGTAAGAAGCAATAAACTTCAGGACTAAGAAGTGTCACTTGAGGTTTATTATTTCACTAAGGGTCAGCCTTATATTTTCCAAGTTAAGTAGCATGCAAATATAAGCAATCTAAATAGTCTTTACATGGCATTTATCAAATACAGGCTATTACTCTCACCCTAGGTATGTAAGCCAATCCACCATGATAAGAAGGCATTCATGAAGGCAAATAAATTTCCAAAATCAATAGGATATACCCAATCTTATTACAGAAACAGAAGATAAACTTTATTCAGTGTTGGATTAATTAGACAAGAATAGGATTGCCATTTAATTATCTTGTCATATAGGCCTCCTATCTAATATGGAGATATTTCTTGACAAATGGAAATTAAAGATTTTCTAATTTATTTTCCAAGAGGAAAAAACAGAAAGAAAATTTGTGCATTTATTGAGTAATTGTAATTTGGAAGATATCACGTTCCATTGCACTTGAGAAAATATGAGCTCCCAAGTATTGAGAAGAATGGAAGATAAAGTATTGCAAAACGTAACAAAAAAGAAAGAAGATATTTACATAGCTGAATTTTCTGGGATGGTGAAAATGTTTGACATTTGCATCCTCCTATATTATATATTTCCACCTGTAGCTATTGAGCACTTTAAATGTAACTGATGCAAATGAAGAGCTAAATTTTTATTTCATCTTACTAATATTTAAGTAGTCACACATGGCTAATGACAGCCATAGTAAAGTGAAGCTCTAAGTATTTCAGGAGCAGATAGAATAATTTCCCTGGAGGGAGGCTTGGGAGAGCACAGCAGAGGAAGTTTTTTTCTACATAAGCACAAAGTGAGACCAAGGCAAAAGAGAAATAGCCAACACAAATAGACCAAACATTACGCACACAAAAAGTTTCAGAGGAAGAAGAAAAAAAGGAAAACCAGGGAGTAGTGGTCTAAACTACAATCTGACTGCAGATTTTTCAAGCAGCTTGTTAATTTCCAGATGAAAGTTTGACCAGTGCCATTAAACCCCCAAGCTCCCATCACAAGGCCCTTCTCACTTTACATGGTTAAAAAGAAATATGCACCAGTCTTGAGTGTCTTATTTTATAATTTCAATATATATTTGCTACTCAATATTAATCAAATTTTAATGTTTAAAACACATATATGTAATTGAAAGGAAGTTTTAAATAAATATGCATAAATCAAAGAGAAGATTATTTCAGAATATCCAATGATGAGTGCTCTAAAACAAATTAATAGTTTTTGAAATATCTTAATTCAAGAGTTCTTCATTGGTGAAAAATAATTCATTGTATTACTTTTAATGCAACAGACCTGTGCAAACAGGGTTGTCACACAACATTAAAATGGAAAGAAATCATACCAAAAGATTCAATATTCTACCTACCATGAGTAAAATTATTCATAGTGATTAACTATAAAAGAACGAAATAATTAAAAAATACTGGATCTCATTAAAATGTCTTTTGTATTATGTTTTCTATCAACATATAAAATGAACTATTTTACTTCATTTTCTCCATTTCATTCATAATAAAAATGACAATTGTTCTAATTGATTTTATAATGTTTATTAACAAGCATATAAAACAGGATTCTGTTGTTTCTTATAACAAATAATTCATCTGTGAGATCATTTATGTTGTCCATTTTAATCCAAATGGACATTACATCTCATGAGCTTTGCTTGATCGCCTGCCAATGTTTTTAGTGTGTTCTGTAGCCAAACTAGCTTAGGAAATGCTTCCCCACAGCATGAGGCCTGGGGCATAGTTAGCAAATTTTGGACACATGTTTGGTCACCACAAAACAGCATTGGAATAACTGAGGCAGAGAATTTTCTTAGTACTCAGCATTTGGTATCCAAAACATAAAAAATAACTCAGCCATATTATTACAATTATCATTATAATGACATGCAGACAGATGTATAAAAATATTCAAACCAAGGAATTAAATAACCTTACATTATTTTAATATATATGCATTGAGAGGGTATAGGCAAGAGTGAATTAACTGCAACAAATAATATAAACTACAATTTTGATAAATCTAGATGTACAGAAAAGCTAAGACTTCCTAGAAGTTGTTTATATAAATAAATATATTTAATGGCTAAAATAACAATTTTGCACTTAATTTTAGTCACTATTCCAGGGACATATGAACTTTATAAAAGATCAGCATTTAAGTCCCATGGGAAATTGTTAAATGCACATTTTTAAGTAACACCCAGATTTACTGAATAAGAAAGTCTGAGGATGGTGCCTCATAATGTGTGTTATAATGAATCTTCCAGCTGATTTTAATGCATGAACACTACTGATGTAGCTCATCATTCTAATCTCTCAGGTGAGGACATTTGGGAGGTGACTTGGGAATATGGATTAAAACTAAGGTTTGCTAACCACTAGTCTCCATTACACCAATAATTCTGCTTGGACCCCTTTCTTGGGCACATTTGTTTGCCCCTCCAGCATTAATTTCCTTATTTTTATACCTGTGAGGTTAATGGTTCTGTTAAAGGATCCACTGTATATTTATATGGATCAAAGAAAAAATGAACTTCTCATAGTTTTTCTGAAAACATCATGTTAATATTGTTTTTGCTTGATTGATACAGAAAAAGATATATGGCCAGATTCTGGCCAATAAGATAAAAAGAAAATTTGGGGAAAAGGTGTTCTCACTCCCGAGAAGAAATTATGAAAAGATAAAGTATCACTTCTTAGGACACTGCCGTTTTTGTATAGAATGTCTGGGACTCCCATAGCCATTTTGTTAACTAGTTAGGTCCTGAGAACAAATCCAAAATACTTAGTATGTTACAATAATTTTACGTAAAGAAATCATAACCTCCATGATATCACTGAGCTGCTGAAACAATTAGCAATATCCAACAAACCTATATAAGGTCCCTTTCTGGCTGTCCCTCCTCCCTTAGAACTTTGAGTAATTTGAGATAATATGTGTATTTATGGTTTAAGACATTATAAGTCAAACTTCCAGTTACTTAAATTTGAAAACTTCTTTGACACAAAACTTTTATTATCTGTTTACACCCCATATTTACACATTATAACAGTATATATGTATTTTTTAAAAGGTAAAGAATAAAATCTTCCTTTTCACCCTACTTCCTTTACTATTCTTGAGATGTAACCACTTCTAATTCTTTTCTGATTTAATTTTTGATTATTATATAATTGTAAATAATATTCTTACCATTTATGGACTGATTGATAAACTTTAGTTATCTTTGGATTTCTAATCTTAAATTATAATCATATCCCCCTTACATGCTTTCAATTTTACTTTAACTCATCTACATCAAGATTTCTAAATTACATTATAATTTTAGTTATTTTAGTAGTTAGCATTACAATTTTAACTAGTAAAATGTATTCTCTAGTTTTGATCCAATAAATTTAAATAAAGTATTTTGATTTCCCAGAACATTAGAAGCAAAGGTGACTGTACTTTTCTACTATGACTTCTCTCCTCATTCTCAATTTCTAAGAGCTCTAATTTGTATCATGCCATAGTTCAAAATAGGTAACATTAAATCTTCTGGAATTTTTCTGAAGTAATTTGAAAACATTGAAAACCTTTAGTCATTTACATTTTGATGACATAAAAGTTGATCAATAAAGAGTTTATTAGAATGAGTAGGCTCAGAAAATGAGACACAATTCTAAGTTCATAAATCTGTGCCACTTAACATAGACTCTTCTAAGCATTATGATCCAATAGATTCCTTTTCCTTATATTTCCTCAGATCACATTTTAGTTTGCTTCATATTTGAATCATCATGTTCTCATTTTTCTTTTCCTAGAAATCCAATTACTTTTGCATTTCCTCTGGACAGAAGTGAATTATAGAATCATCTTATTTTTGAGGGCTTTTAAGTTTCCTGATTCATCTCCTCCACTGGGGTTCAAAACTGGCATCCTTTAAAAAGGCCCTGCTACTTCATGGACTAAATGAATAGCTGAAAGTGTATTCCAGTTGCACCATTAACTTTCTGAATTTTTTTTTCCAATTATTATTATGGCTTTATTTTTTGTTTTAGATCTAATATTTTTCTTTTTGTTGGGTTTCTCTTATTATTGTTTTGATGGACCAGAACATTAAGTTATGTTTTAAAGATCTGTACATAACTTTAAAAAATACTTACTTTTGATCTCATATAATTACCATATTTAAACTGAGTACTTGCCTTGATTCATTAGTTTTTAGAATTTGGAATCACTCTTAGAAGTCCGATGCCAATGTAAAACTTTTGTCTCTTTAGGTATCTGGATTTCTCACCTGGAAGATTTTGGAATATCTTTTTATACTTGATGGTCAGAAACTTAAGAATACTGTACTCAATTTTGGAATTCTTTATGTATTCAGTTATGTCTCTCTTCTTTTGTTCTGTCATAGATTTCAGTGTCTATTATGTCAGTCAGACTGTATACTTAGTTTTTATTTGTTTTGGCAATCATAATTTTAATTAGCAAAAAAAATTGTTTCTTCTTGTACATTTGCATCTTATTCATAGTAGCCTGGTCTTGTATTATGGGTATAATATTCTTTTAATTATCTCAAATAATGAATATTAGTTGTAATTGGTAATATGTTTTCTTAGTTTCATTCACTTCCTGTATTTCTTCTAGTCAAATTTTTTATTTTCTCATATTTACCTCTTTCAACTCTTTTTTTACTCAAATTATTTTTCCATCAAATAGAAGGCATAAAATTGAGCCTTGAGATGCGCGATTCCTACTTTGACTTTTGCTTCCCTGTATGAAGGGAGCATGGGGTGAGAGAAGGTTCCATAGTTCCCAAAGTTATGGAGGACTTCACTCCAAGAAGAGTAACTTTGCTGTGCTTTACCCCTCAGTGAGCTGTGGAATTACCTTTATTTACTTATTTTTCTATGTTGAATACTGCTGCTCTTCTTACTCCAAGCCCAACATCTATATCACATATCTACCATTCTAGAACGCAGCTTTCTGCTGGCAAGTGCTGCAGCTAGAGCTCTGTAAGTATGGAAAATAGAGAGGAAAATGAGAGGATTTACCTTCCCAGTATCATCTCTGTCTTGGTCTGTGCTAGTTGCTGTCATCCAGACAACTCTTATTTTATTCTGGTAGAACCTGCTCACTTTGAACTTACATGCATTTCAGAACCAATGCTTTTATCTCTGCTCAAGCTTTTTCACCTCAATGTTTAATTTGTGCTCTCATATAATCTGAGGAAGGAACACATAATTTTGTATGCATTAAATTCAATCCCAAGAAAGATCATCAATGTTTCTTTTTTTTACAATTCAATTTTCCTATTAAAAAAATCAAAATTCTCTAAATTAAAAATATATAAATATGGTAGAAAAGAAGCCATGTAAGTCTTTCTTGTCTAGAAATTAAAGTACTACATGCAGTTGTACAGAACTGTGTACATGAAGGTTTAGTTCCTGTGAGAATAAGAAGAGAACACCAGGAGCTGTGGCCGACCTAAAAAATGGTGCAGGCAATTTTCATCAACTGTTTTGGTATCACTGGTCGTTGAACATTTTATAGAGTAAATTAGTCACAAAAGTTTATTTAATATGTTGAATGGCAGCAAATAAGAAATTTGAAGTGAGTCCATACCATTATCTGCTTAACTAGGAATTGAAAGCTCTCATAAAAGGCAACAAAATTCTGCAGATCATATATCTCTGGAGATACAGAGCAAATATTTAGATATACAAACTTGAAGCCTTTTGCTAACAGCCCTCACAAAGCCAAACAGACTGAGTAGTAGCCAAACATACCAAGACTGAGGGTGTCCTTATGGTTTTCTCATGGGTCCCCTCCAGAGACTTAAACAGATGGATATATTTGCACCTGATTACATAAAGTAGCTTTCATCAACAGTAACTGGTGGTCATTTTGAGTCTATTTTCAAGATTATGCATTATTATTATCTATACTAATAAAAGGGTAACATGCAAATGGTCAGGATGCCCTCACGGATAATGACCAATCAGCAGGCTGCATACGCAGCAGGTGCAGATAGGCAGGGAATTGCAGCATCTGAGACTTGTGTCATGCTGTCACAATCCATGACCAGGAGGCCTGGGGCCCAGCAAAGGCCTCCGCATATTCTTGCCAGGAGCAGCCCAGTGCTATGGCCTGACCCAGGGGCAGCCCGACAGGGTACAGAGGGGGTCTCCGCATGGCTCCTTAGGGGTCCAGAGGCCTCCACGAGGCCCGGCCTGGGGGTGGGGCCCAGCAGAGGCTTCTGCATGCCTACACCAGAGGTCCAGAGGCCTCTGCATGGCCTGACCCGGAAGCAGGGCCTGGCAGAGATCTCCACACGGTGAGACCTGGGGGTCCCACAGCTCTGCACAGTGCAGAGGTAAAACCCTTGGCTCCAACCTACCTCTGTGAGACAATCCATCAAGGAGCCGCAGATAAGTGGGCAGGGCCTACCTCTTTTGGGCGATGGATCATGGAGCTCCTGCATTGTGACAGGGCACAGGCCAGGCTTGGCAACCCCCTCCCTCTTTACCCCCAAGTGCATGAATTTCATGCACCAGGCCACTAATAATTCTATAACTTAAATATTTTTCATTTTTCTTTTGTTCTTATAAAGTCATACCCATAAGTCAGGTCACTCTATTTGCCCTACTAAAACATCCTAAATCAAGAAATCTAAAAAAAAGAAAGAAAAAAATGATTGGTTTGAAAAGGCCAGCAGTACCTGATAATTTATACTGGCGTATATGTAAATCTGAGGACTTATTTTTCCAGAATATTTCCCTTTATTTTTTAATATTTCCTTTTAAGTCATTCCATTATTTAAATAGTGTCCATTCAAGTAGACACTAGGAGTCAGGTTTCATATTAAAACAAAAGAATAGTCTCAGCCTTTCATAACTTTCAATAGCCCATTCATTATCGGCAACACTAGATTTATAGGAACTGGGAGAAAATTTTTCTTTTCCCATATTCCTCCCATAAGATAAGAACTTTGCCAAACATTCATCCTGTCAGGGAAGTGCTAGGGAGGAGACCTGCACTATTTTCTCCATCTTTCTGACTCTCTCCTCCCCATGGGAGAGTGACTTTTCTAATTGGTACACTGTGGCAAAGGTTACAGCTCAGAGGTGACCCGCATTCTCTGCCCAGCTTTCTTTCTTTCTCTGTCAGTTTTTCTACCAGTGTTCTCACCCTCCACTCCTGTTTATATGCATGAAGCCCCATGAATTTGAATAAGGTCAAGCAAGACTCTCTTAGCCCTAGCTTGTTCTGTTTAGAAAGATCACTGTTCTCCATGTTGGTTACTAGGAAACTCTCTGTTCAAAATATCCAACACTTCCAAATATACAGGTCCCAAGGACTAGTTGGGAAAGCAGAATGAAAGAGGAAGTCTCATTTTGTTCTCAAAGTCCAAATTTCTTCCCCTAATAAAATACCGTATTAATAGTGTTAAGGGAGTATTATATTTTAATTCTCATCTCATTATTTTATAGTTACCTTGAATTTGGATAGCATCCAGAAAGAGTAGGGATAAATATGAGCACCTTACCAATTTCTAAAAAGCAGAAAAATCATTTTAAATAATCAGCATTGACAAAGATCCTTTGCAAACTCTCTAAGAACGTGGTCGGCAAACTCTGGCTTGTGAGAAACATGCAGCTCTTTTGGCCCCTTGCGTTTAGCTCTTCCACAAAATACCATGGCCTAAACAAGTCTATTTTGAAGAAGTGGCATTAGAAAAAGTTTAAGTTTAAATAATTTGGCTCTCAAAAGAAATTTCAATCGTTTTACTGTTGATATTTGGCTCTGTTGACTAATGGGTTTGCCGACCACTGCTCTAAGAAAAAACACCACCACTATCTTATACAACTAAAAGGCCTGTATAATTTAAATAATCAAAGACCTCTATTCAATTTTAATTTTCAGAATATATTGATAAAATTACAGTTGCTTATGTTTCAAAGAGTCATCGAGTGTCAGAACCATCTCTTATTTAAATGATTAAAAGCAAATAAGATCACCCATTTGCAGATGCGTTAGGGAAACTACTTGACTTAGAAGGATAATTACATTTTCTTTTGGGGGGATCAAAGGTGCTGCTTATAACACTCTGAAGATTATAACACTCGAATGCTCATTTTGCTGTGCAAGCTGAGAACCTCTGCCCATAGGCCAGTATTTGACAGAAACCTTGTGCTTTAGGGAGTTTTGAATGTCTCCAGTAACTTTCTGCAATTATCCCTTGTTGAATTAGCAGAATCAATAGGACACCCAAAGAGGCCCCTGTGAGTTTTTGCTTACTACCTCAGGGTTGTTTTTTTTTTTTAAGTTTCTTAAACCTCCCAGGGTTGTTAGTCCTGCAATTTTAAAGCTAAAATGGCTGCTATGTGTAATGCAATGTTGCACAAATCTTTCAAGTTTCCAATAACTAACTTCTGCAATGTCCTCTGTGCCATTAGCCAGACCAAGGGGGTATCTCACATCCTCCCTATGTTTGGTATGCTTTCCCTGTAGGCTCAAAGGCAGCCATTTACAACATTCTTCAACATTTCAATTACATACAAGACCCACTTTAACTCTGAGATTTCAGAACCATCAGCCTTTCCAAGAGTTGACAAACCTAGACACCAATCAGAAAGTCATAGGAGATAATAGCTGAGGGTCCCTAATTCAGGAATAAACAAACTGTACAAAACTGGGAGATAATTTTCAAATAGACTAGTCACCTCCTTCTACTGCTTTGAATTATATACCTTTCCACTTACCTACTCATGTTTAATTTAGTGGCCTGTGTCAGTTTTCTAAGCATTAATTTATGATGTAGTAAACATCATGGACCCCAAAAATCTTAGAACTTATACATTTACAAAAAGATTCTGCTACTTTGTCAGAAAAAATTATGACGTTTCATTTTAAATGTCCATTCTATTAATCCTTTATTTTTTTCTGGATTTTCAAATAAGCATATAGAAAATAACCTGATAATTGCAATGCGTTCATTCAAATCCTGAAGCAGAGAATGATGGCAGGACGCTTTAATAGCATACATTTCTCCCTAATGTATTTTATTTGCTCTGATTCTAAGAAGCTGCACCTGTGAGTCAGAAGGAATGAAGGGGAAAATTATTACTCTCAGAGTTTGCTTTTATAAATAATTTCCTACAGAGAAAGCACTATGAAGAGAGAGCATTCTCCAGGATACTTCATACTCATCTCTTATGTTAGGAATATATATTTGAATGATTAGTTACTAGTGAAAATAATTAAGAAGGGAAACACTTCCCATTTACTAGTATCTCTCTGCACCCATGGCAACCCAGTGCTTTTTCCAAAACTTATTTCCCAAATTCCGGGAAACAAAGTAACGTTAAGCCATTATTTACATAATTTTACTCTAACTTGCGTATTTGTTTAGAGCGATAAAAGCTGAAATACAATAGTCATGTTTTACATTCTGCATACCCTGTGAGACCTTTAGGACTCATTGAATCAATGTGTGAAGCATTTAAATGCATTCGAGGTGACCCTGAGAGGTTTGCTCTTCTAAATAATCAGGGCTGCATCTGGTTGATGTAACTATGCATCTATGACATTTTCTTTTTCTTGGTATTATTCTGGCTAATTTTGAGTGTGTGTGTGCCCACCCTATAGTTGGTACTGGGACACAATTTTGTAATTATTCTAATTATGTTGAAGTTTCAATAAATAAAGTATGAGAAAAACAAAGATTTTTGGAGAGATATGATCTTTAATGTCCTGATACATCCTTTAGGATCATTTTCTCAGGTTTCTTTCTATAAAATAAATTAGTCACTAGAACTGAAACACCTTTTGCAGAGCTTTACAATTGCAAAATCCAAAGTACCATATTAGTTTCTTTGGAATATTTCAAACATATCCTGGGACCACTAAAATAATAATGGATTCTATACTTATGAGCAAATTCGCCCTGCCATCACAGTAATTTTTTCTATATTTGTTAGCACTTCTTCGTTACTTTGTTTTGTAATTATCTTTTTACATACCTGTCTCTCCCACTAGACACAGAGATCAGACTTAAAAGGTTTAGCACACAATAGGTTTTCAAGGATTTCTTTGGTTAATAAAAAAACATATGTATAATTTTATTTTGTATTCAAATAAAATTTATATTTATTGCATATGGTATTTATTTCCATATTGTATTTTTTATATTGAAGTATAATTTGTATTTCCTCCACTAGTGACTTCTTGAAAGAAAGCATACATATTCTGAGATGATAAGATTGTTTGGCAAGGTGCTTTGCAACTAATATCGTACCCAATACTTGACCCTTCACTTTTCTCCTTCATTTTTGGTCTCATCACACACTTGCTCTTTGCCCTAGAACTTGCTCCCGCAATTCTGGAGTAAAGAGAGCCTTTCCTGGTCCATACCTTTCACAAATAACTCAATGATTCCACTTAAAAATGTATTTCAATAATACCTTGTCAGCAAATGCATCCTTATTTCTCTCTTTGAATTTTAATATTAAAAATCATACGAAGTTTTTTGTGTTAACTCTTGAGCTCATGAGTTTTAGTTAATCTATTAATATTTTCTATCCATTCCTTTCAAACATCTCCAAATTCATGGGAAATCATTATAATTTTATATTTAACAGCACTACTTTGCTGTTCTAAATAATATATCCATTATTATAAAAATTGTTGATGGCTTAAGCATAGAGGACATAAGACAGATATATTTCCAAAGACTAGTTTCTATACTGGCTGAATAACAGTTAATTCTCTACGAACATGGTTCTGTCCTCTCAAACTTTAGGAATTCTAAGAAGTTCAATAAGGATGTATACAAAAAACTTTCTATTTTCCTGATCATCATTTATCTTAAAAACGAAAGTATAAAAATTATTTTGAATTCCATTATCAAGGCTATCACAGATGTTAAGTTTTACATAAAATTATCTTGTACAGTCACAACACATCTCCACTCTTATGTAAAGCTTTACAATTTATTTAAGTAAGCTGACTCTATTGTGATACTATCAATTTATTTTGAAAAGAAATTATAATTTAGCTTAATTTAAATAATTTTTTATCTAATAGTTAACAGAAGTCTAAACCTTTATACTAGTGGACTATATTTGTACATCCACATAAATTTCAGTTTTCTTGTAATTAAATTCTACAAAAACAATAGTCTAAACTATAACACCATTTGCTATTCATGGAATGGAGGCTACATTCTCATATAGCTTCCAATGAAGATTACAACTTGAAGAGAAAAGCATCATGTCATATACAACCACACACACAAACCATTAATTTGCAGTATCATGTCATCTGTTTAATAATAAGTAACTCTATAGATATTAAAACAAAAATCATTTGGAATGAGAGGTATGTTTTTAATATAATTTTCTCTGTTGGTACATTTTTGCTATAAAATCTATATTCTAAACAATTTCAAAAAAAGATATGCCAAGAAGATGTCAAGAATGTTAGAATTATATCCTGCATGAGATTATTTAATCTAAGCCACCTCAACTGTGAAACTGTAGATGCAACTTTGAGAAAACATTTTGAATTTGACAGCAAAATTACTTTGTGATGTTTATACATTTTTCATAATGTTGTTCCCAGTAGAACTGATTTCTATATTTCTTACAGCGATGGTATGAAGAATCAGCCTTTTAAAAGGATCAGGATTTGCTGATGCTGCTGCTGGAGTGCCTTGTTAGCTGAGAGACAATGCTGTGGTTAAATATAGCGTAGAGATAACTTTGAGGAATTAAGAGGTATCAAGAAAGGGAGTTGTATGACCCCATGTGTTCACATTTATGTGATAGAAAAGAGAGAAAGGAGAAAGAGGAAAACAATGAGGTAGACAGAAATGAAATGAGACAGCCAGAGCAGTGAATTCAAACAATGTGTCACTGAGTTCGATAAATCTATACTTATTTTTCACATCCTGCAAGGTCATAGATGACGCTGACATTGGTCTCCTAGCAACCCACTCTACTAACCTATTTTTGTCCCAATCACTGGAGAATGGGTTTGGTACTTTGAGTTGTGTTTCAACATGAAGAGGAAAGAATCAAAGTGATGTTAGGTAACTAGTGATGATAAAATAATAAATGTGTGCACACACATTCTGAAAACCCACTTCAGGATGTTTTCCTATGTCTACAAAGTTCAGAGTGTTTTTTCCACAAATTTCCAAAATTTAAAATAAAAAGTCTCATTGTCATAGAACCACTGCATTTTTTAAAATCCAAAATAATAATTATGATGTACCACACATAACTTTAAGACATTAATATGTAAGGAGTAGAAATAGCAATGTTGGGAAGCAAAGTTCATAATCTTTAATTTTAAATGTAATATCGACATGAATCTGTGATGGTGAAGATTATGATGAAGAATGAAGTGTAATAATATTGAGAGAAACACTCTATATCAGTGGTTCTCAACCTTCCTAAGGCCACGACCCTTGCATACAGTTCCTCATGTGGTGGTGACCCCCAACCATGAAATTTTGCTATTGTTATGCATCGTGATGTAAATATCTGCAATTCCCGATGGTGTTAGGCGACCCCTGTTAAAGGGTCGTTCGACCACCAAAGGGGTCATGACCCATAAGTTGAGAACCGCTGCTCTATATGATATCAATATGTATATATAGATTAATAAACAGAAAAAAGATAAGCTGTGTAAAAGTCTTAATAATAAAGTAATCATTAATATTTCAACTTTGGAGTTAGTAAGACAAGGATTTACATTCCATTTTTTCTTTCAGCAGATGTGTAACCTTAGCAAATTAAATTACTTAATCTCTAAACCTAAATTCCTTTACCTATAAACTGTTGTATATTAAACAATCATAATAAATTTACCCAGTACATTGTTTTGTGAGAATTACCCAGAAATTTTGGAACAGATTAAATACTTTAAAATATTAGGTATTTTAAACTAATAAATGCATTACTCTTTTAGATATTTACCAGCACTTAACATTCTGTTGTTAATTTAATTATAGCAATTGAAAAGAAATATGTGCAATTTCTTTGCTAACTATAAACTTTGTAGTGTCACTTTTTCATGAGTTCATTAAAAGATTACCCAACCAGGTCCTTGAAGGAATGAAAGAAAAACTAGCCCCCCTTGCAACTAGATATGACCACATGACCTAGTTCTGACTTATAAAATGTAAAATCTACTTAGGGTTTCCGGAAATACATTTTCTTCTTTATACTCTTCCACTTCCCCTGCCCCCAAAGTATCATGAGAATAAAGACCTTTCTGCTTCTCTCTTCTTTGCTCTCTGTAGTGTGACAAAATAATGCTGACACTGCTCTAAACAGCTTCTGACAATGAGAAAGAGACTAGAATAACAGAGGTGCTGACCCAGGGCCCTGAAACACTCCTACTATAACAAGAAAATCAAAGTTATATCTTTTTATGAAGAAGGATACCAATTGGTTATGTCACTATTAGTGAGGTTTTCTATTAATTGCAGCCAAAGTCATTTCTAACAGGTATAACATGTTAAATAAGATGACATTTAGATTTCAAAATTATAATTTCTTTTTTTTAAGCATGTTTCATTTGGTTTTTTATTTTTTTAATTTCTTTATTGATTAAGGTATTATGTGTCCTCATCCCTCCATTAACCTCCACCGCTCCCCTCCCAACTCATGCCCTTATCCCCCTGGTGTTCATGTCTATTGGTTAGGCCAGTGGTGGGCAAACTCATTAGTCAACAGAGAGGCAAACTGCAGTTCTCGAGCTGCATGTGGCTCACCAGCTGCAATTTGCTAACCCCTGGGTTAGGCTTATATTCATGCATACAAGTCCCTTGGTTGATCTCTCCTCCTTTCTCCCACCCTTCCCTCTCTTCCCTCTGAGGTTTGGCAGTATGAACGATGCTTCCCTGGCTCTGGATTTGTCCCTGTTCACCAGTTTATATTGTTCATTATATTCCACAAATGAATGATATATTTTGGTATTTATCTTTTTCTGACTAGTTTATTTCACTTAGCATAATGGTCTCCAATTCCATCTATTCTGTTGCAAATGATAAGAATTCCTTCTTTTTTACTGCAGCATAGTATTCCATTGTGTATATCTACCATAGTTTTCTGATCCAGTCATCTAAGCTGTTTCCAAATCTTAGCTATGGTAAATTTTGCTACTATGAACATAGGGGTGTGTATATCCTTTCTGATGGGAGTTTCTGGGAATATATTCCTAGAAGTGGAATCACTGGGTCAAATGGAAGTTCCATTTTTAGTTTTTTGAGGATACTCCATACTGTTCTCCACAGTGGCTGCACCAGTCTGCATTCCCACCAGCAGTGCAAAAGAGTTGCTTTTTCTCAGCATCCTCGACAACACTAGTCCTTTGTTGATTTGTTGATGATAGCCATTCTGAAAGGTGTGAGATGATACTGCATTGTTGTTTTGATTTGCATCTCTCAGATAGTGACTTTGAGCTTGTTTTCATATGTCTCTTGGCTTTCCTTTTGTACTCTTTTGAAAAGTGTCTATTTATGTCCTTTGCCTATTTTTTGATTGGGTTGTTTATATTCCTTTTGTTAAGTTGATTAAGCTCCCTGTAAATACTGTTAGATTAAAACCTTATTGGTGATACAATGGCAAATATGTTCTCCCATGCAGTAGGCTTTCTTGTTGTTTTGTTGATGGTTTCTTTTGCTGTGAAAAAGCTTTTTATTTTGATGTAGTCCCATTTGTTTATTTTCTCTTTTGCTTCCATTGCCCTAGGAAGCAGTATCGGTAAAGAAGTTCCTTTGGCATATGTATGATATTTCACTGACTGGATTCCTCTAGTATTTTTATGGTTTCCTGTCACATTTAACTCCTTTATCCATATAGAGTTTATTTTTGTGTATGGTTTAAGTTAGTTATCTAGTTTCACTTTTTTGCATGTATCTGTCCAATATTCCCACCACTATTTGTTGAAGAGACTGTCTTGATTCCATTGTATGTTCATGCCTCCTTTGTCAAATATTAGTCAGGCATTGTAGTTTGGGTCAGTATCTGGGTTATCTATTCTATTCCATTGATCTATATGTTCTTGTGCCAGTATCAGACTGTTTTAAGAACAATGGCTTTGAAATACAGCTTGAAATTTGATATTGAGATCCTTCCTACTTTGTTCTTTTTCTCAGGATCGCAATGGCTCTTCGGGATCTTTTTTTATTCCAGATGAATTTTTGGAGAATTGCTTGTAGGTCTGTGAAATATGCCATTGGTATTTTAATGGAAATTGCATTGAATCTATAGATTGCTTTGGGTAGTATGGCCATTTTAATTATGTTGATTTTACCAATACATGAACACGGTATGCTCTTCCATCTGTTTATGTTTTCCTCTAGCTCTTTTTTCAATGTCCTGTAGTTTTCTGAGTAGAGGTCTTTTACCTCCTTAGCTAAGTTTGTTCCTAGGTATATTAACTTTCTGGTGCAGTGGTAAATGGGGATTATTTTCTTAGTCTCTGTTTCTGTAAATTCACTATTGGTATAAAGAAATGTCATAGATTTCTTGGTATTAATTTTATATCCTGCTATATTGCCAAATTCATTTATTAAGTCTAATAATTTTTATTGAGTCTTTAGGGTTTTCTATGTACAGTATCATGTCATCTGCAAATAAGGACAGTTTTACTTTTTCTTTTCCTATTTGGATGCCTTGTATTTCTTCCTCTTGTATAATTGCAATGGTTAATACTTTCAGTACTAGGTTGAATAGGCATGGTGAAAGCGAGCATCCCTGTCTTGTTCCTATTCTTGGGGGAAATGATTTTAATTTTTGTCCAATAAGTATGATGTTGGCTGTGGGTTCATCATATATGGCTTTTATTATGTTAAGGTATGATCCTTTTATTCCCACCTGGCTGAGGGTTTTTATGAAGAAGGGGTGTTGGATTTTGTCAAATGCTTTTTCTGCATCAATTGAAATGATTATGTGATTTTTATCTCTCAATTTGTATATGTGATGTATCATGTTTATTGATTTGCAGATATTGTACCATCCTTGCATCCCTGAGATAAATCCTACTTGGTCATAGTGCATGATCTTTCTGATGTACTGCTGAATCTAATTTGCTAGAATTTTTTTGAGGATTTTGGCATCTATGTTTATGAGAGATATTGACCTATAATTATTTTTCATTGTGTTATCTTTATTTGGTTTTGGTATTAGGGTTATGCTGGCTTCATAAGAGGTGTTTGGAAGTGTTCCTTCCTCTTGAAATTTTTAGAATAGTCTGAGGAGGATAGGTTTTAGTTCTTCCTTGAATGTGTGGTAAAATTCCCCTGTGAAGCCATCAGGCCCTGGGCTTTTTGTTTGCTGGAAGCTTTTTGATGACTCTTCAATTTCTTCCATAATTATTGGCCTATTGAGATATTTAGATTCTTCCTGATTGAGTTTTGGAAGGTTGTATTTTTCTAGGAATATGTCCATTTCCTCCAGGTTGTCCAGTTTGTTGGAATAGAGTTGTTCATAATATTTTTTTACAATCTTTGTATTTCTGTGGAGTCTGTTGTTATTTTGTCTCTTTCATTTCTGATTTTCTTTATTTGGGTCTTCTCTCTTTGCTTCTTGGTGAGGCTGGCAAGAGGTTCATCAATCTTGTTTATGCTTTCAAAGTATCAACTCATGATTTTGTTGATCCTTTGTATTGTTTCTTTGATCTCTATATTGTTTATTTCTGATCTGATCTTTATTATTTCTTTCCTTCTGCTTACACTGGGCTTTTCTTGTTGCTTTCATTTTAACTCTTTGAGTGGTAGGATTAGATAATTTATTACCATTGTTTCTTATTTTTTTCAGTAGGCTTGTAGAGCCATGAACTTCCCTCTCAGGACTGCTTTTGCTGTGTCCCATAGATTCTGGATTGTTGTGTTTTCATTGTCATTTGTTGCCATGATGTTTTTTTTATTTCTTCTTTGATCTCTCTGGTAACTCAGTCATTGTCTAATAGCATGCTATTTAGTCTCCAAGTTTTTAATTTTTTTGGATTGTTTTTATTGTAATTGATTTCCAGTTTTATGCCATTGTGATCTGAGAAAATGCTTCATATGATTTCTATCTGCTTGAATTTGAAGAAACTTTGCCTGTGTCCTAATATATGGTCTATCATTGAAAATGTTCCATGTGCATTGGAGAAGAATGTGTATTCTGTAGTTTGGGGATGAAATGTTCTAAAGATGTCAATTAATTCCATCTGATCTACTGTGTTATTTAGGATTGCTGTTTCTTTCCTGATTTTTTTGTTTAGTTGATTTGTCCAGTGGTGTCAGTGGGGTATTAAAATCCCCTGCTATGACTGTATTGCTATCACTCTCTCCCTTGATATCTTCTAGCAGTTTTTTATGTATTTGGGTGCTCCTATATTTGGTGCATATATGTTTACCAGAGTTATATCTTCTTGATGAATTGTTCCTTTTAGTTTTATGTAGTGGGCTTCCTTATCTCTTGTTATGGCCTTTATTTTGAGGTCTATTTTGTCATATATAAGATTCACAATGACAACTTTTTTCTCTTTTCCATTTTCCTGAAAAAAATATTTTTCTATCCCTTCACTCAGTCTGTGTGAATCCGTTGTTCTGAGGTGGGTCTCTTGCAGACAGAAATATATGAGTCATGTTTTCTTTTCCATTCAGCTAACCTCTGTCTTTTGATTGGTGCATTTAATCCATTTACATTTAATGTTATTATTGACAAGTACATGTTTGTTGTCATATTTTTCTCTAATGTTTGTTTCTTCTTGCCTTTTTCTTTTTTCTTTTTACAGCAGTACCTTTAGCATTTCTTGCATTGCTGGTTTGGTAGTGATAAACTCTCTTAGCCCTTTTTTGTCTGTGAAGTTCCTGATTCCACCTTCAATTTTGAATGATAGCCTTGCTGAATATAGTATTCTTGGGTTCAGTCCTTCGATTTGCATCACTTTGTAAATTTCATTCCATTGCCTTCTGGCCTGGAATGTTTCTGTTTAGAAATCCATTGATTTTCTAATAGGAATACCCTGGAAGGTAACTTTCTGTCTTTTTCTGGCACCCTTTAAGATCCTTACTTTGTCATTGATGTTTTCCAATTTAATTATGATGTGTCTTGGTGTCAGTCTTTTAGGGCTCATCTTGTTTGGGACTCTGTGTGCTTCTTGGACTTGCATGCTTTTCTTTCTTGCCAATATCAGGGAAGTTTTCTGTCATTATTTCTTCAAACAGGTTTTCTATTCTTTGCTTCTCTTCCTTTCCTTCTGGTACTACTATTATGCTAATATTGTTTCATTTTATGTTGTCCCAAAGCTCCCTTTAGGCTCTCCTCTTGCTTTGTAAGTCTTCTCTCCTGTTGCTGCTGTATGTTTTTCCATCCTTGTCTTCTAATTTGATGATGCGGTCCTTAGCCTCTTCTAGTCTACTGTTTAAGCCTTCCATTGTGTTCTTTATTGCAGCTATGTCATTCTTCATCGCCTCTTGGTTCTTTTTCATGTTGGCAACATTCTCATTCAGCTCCTTATAATTCTCATTGAGTTGCATGTATTTGTCATCCAGCCATTTAAACATCCTTATAAACATTACTCTGAATTCTTTCTCTGATAAGCTGCTAGCCTCAATTTCATTTAACTTTCTCGTGATTCCTCTTTTTCTTTCCTTTGGGGATTGCTTTTTGTCTTCCCATGTTTTCCTGTAATGTTTTAATTGTATATCTAATTGCTTTTCTAGCCAGGTTATTTTGGGGATAGTGCTACTGGTGTAATCTCTCAGTTCTCCTGGGCTTGGTAACCTAATGTAGCTCCCTACTTCAGCTATTTGGGTTCTCTTGATGTAGGTCTGTGAGCTTGAGAGGCACAACTGCAGTGTCTAGAAGTCAGGAGCCATGGAGGGGAATGTTCCAATTTTTGCTCTCTTGCACCCTTAATTGAAATTATGCATGCCCAGTGGGGACACACAGTGGCACCCAGGAACTATCTGTTGGGGTGATGGAGCTCAGAGGACCTGCACTCTGGAAAGGCGTGACTGTGTTGCCCAGAGTTCTGTAGTTGTGGGGTGGGCTAACTCAAGTTTTGCTGTTGCATCTGTGGTGGATAGGTGCTCACTCCCAGTGGTGGCTCACAGGGGCACCCGCAATGATACATTTGCCTGAGGCTCATGGAAGCACTCTGAAGGGCCCTGGCAGTGTAGCTACATAACTAAGGCGGATATGGGCAGGTATCCAGAATAAGTGAATTCAGAATTTCTACTGCTAGGGAGGAGTGCACACCAAGATCACATCCAGGGAGAGCTCCCAGTGGATCACAGGAGTGCCCTGTGGGTAGATGGGTTCAGGGTGCCTGCCTGTTGGAAATTCGCATCTGTGAAGGTGTGTTTGCTGGCACAGAGCTCTGATGCACTCTGAGGGGTCCTGGCACTGAGGTTGAGCAGCTGGGGTGAATGTGGGCAGTTATTCAGGAAGAGGGAATTCAGAATTTCTGCTGTGGGGCAGCACACCCAGAAGAGTCTCACAGTTGTTCCCCCAGCACAATGTGAGTAGATGGGCTCAGACATCCTGCTCCTTGGAAATGCATGCATGTGGAGGTGCCTTTACCTGTGCAGAGCTCTGGTGTACTCTGAGGGGCCCTGGCACTGAACTTACACATCTGGGGTGTCTCTGGGCAGTGATTCAGGAATAGAGAGTTCAGAATTTCTACTCCAGGGCTGTGCACCCTTATCTATACAAAATCACTCCCAGGTGCTGCCTACAGAGTGGTGTACTGCTTATCAGCAGTAAGTGCATGCAGGAAAAACACGAATGTTTTGTCCAGAGTTATGCTGCTGGGTTGTGGGGCAGTTCCAAGGCCTGTCTGGTTATTGGTGTTAATGAGTTCCTAAAAAGGCCACTTTCCCCTTCAAGATGGTATGGGCTTTGTGCTAAAGTCCCATAGTCTGGGGAGTGCCTGCAGTGGTGGTATTCTCTCCTTGTCTAAGAAAGTCTGGTCTGCCACTCAGACACACCACACACTCTCTCCTTGCATACCCTCACTCACTCACTTCCTCTCCCTCAACTCCAATCCTGCCAGTTGCCATCTTCTGAAGCCAGAGGACTCTCCCCTTCAATTCTGATTGATAGTCTTGCTGGATAGAGTATTCTGGGATTTGGCCCTTTGCTTTGCAACACTTTGAATACCTCCTTCTAGCTTAATATGTTTCTGTTGAGAAATAATTTGATAATCTGATGGGGGAGCCTTTGTAGGCAACCCTCTGTATCTCTCTTGCTGCCTTTAAGATTCTCTCTTTGTTGTAATATTTGTCATTGAAATTAGGGCATGTTTGGCATGGGTCTTTTGGGATTGATCCTGCTTGGGACTTTCTGTACTTGTGTAACTTTTTTCTTCCCCTTATCTGGGAAGTTTTCTGTTATTATTTCTTCAAATAGATTTTTTAATCCTTGCTGCTCTTTTTGTCCTTCTGGCAGCCCTATTTTATATGTGTTACTTCGTTTCATGTTGTCCCAAATCTCCCTTAGGCTTTCCTCCTGCTTTTTAATTTTTTTCTCCAGTTGCTGTTCAGATTGGGCTTGTTTCTTCTGTACCTGATCTTCTAACTCACTAATTCGGTCCTCTGCTTCTTCTAGTCTACTGTTGAAACTTTCCCTGGTGTTTTTGATTGTAGCTATATCATTTTCATTCTGATTCTTGCATAGGTTATTGATTTTCTCATCCATCTGATGTATATATTTCACAACCATTACTCTGAATTCTTTCTCGGTCATGTTACATGCTTCAGTTTCACTAATTTCCTTTCTTGGAGACTCCTCATTTTCTTTCCTCTGGGGATCGTGCCATCTCCCCTTTCTGACTATCAACAGAGGTTTCAAACTTCAAGTTGCATGGACCTGAGTTATGTGCTGTGGGAGCTTCGCACCACCCAAGTGTCATGGAAGTGCTCCAACACTAGGACATGTAGCTGCCGTGGATTGGTGGGAATCAGGATTGCCAGGGTCAGTATTATCAGTATTCAGTGGGGTTTCATGTGCGCACCTAGAATCATGGACCTCAACTGCCCTTTGCTGTTGGTGTGTGCTGAAAATGAGTCCTCTAGCGCATGCCAGGAGTCGGAGTTTACTGTGTCTGCACCAAGAACTGAGTATCAGAGTCTCTGTTGACTTGTGCAGCTTCTTGCTGAGAATCAGGTTCCCTGTGTGCACACGCACCAAGAATTGAAGTCACTGGCTCTTAATGTGAATGTGCTGTGAGTCAGCAATCGCAGGCGCACATGGTAAGAAACAGAGTCAAGTTACTGGTGTTTAGTGCTGCCTCTTGTTGGGAGAATCTGGGTCCTGGTCTCCATGAGGGACTGGGTTGCACAGTAACACTGTGATGTACCTGCACTACAGAAAACAGACTTCCATGTGCACTGTGGAAAACAGTATGCGCTTGCCCCAAATTCAAGTCAGGTAGCACTGCCGCCCTGTGTGGCTTCTGGTTTGGTCGCCCCATTGCATTTCCGAGAGCGGATTTCAGTCTCAGTGTGTGTGCAGGCTCAAATTCCCAAAGTAGCTCTGTGGTCCATGAACACGCTCCCAAACTCAAATTCCCATAGGGGTGCTGCATCCCCAGCAAGACCTGCCCCTCGCTCAGGATGCAGCGCTGTCCATGATCCTACCAGGAGGGGCTGGGCTATCTGTGATCCTGTGGGGAGAGCAATAGGCTCCTAGACTCACAGAAGTTTGTAGCTGGGAAATCTAGCTTCTTGTTGTCTGTTGGTCTGAAGCTGTGATCACAATTCTCTGTTCCCACTGGCTGCAGGGTCCTGGTTTGTATCTGAGACACGACTGGAGGGTGCTGAGGCCAGGATTCTAGTCTCAAGCAGCTGTTTCTCAAGATGGCATCGTCGCTGTGCCCACACTGGTCACCCAGAAGTGTTCGATTTGTGTGCGGGCTCCACCATCTAAGACTACATAGTTTGGCAGCCCCTTGGAGGACCTACAGAATCTAACTACCCCTAGCTCATACACACACACATCACACACTCTCCTCTATGGCTCCCCTCACTCTCTCAAACTCTTTCCCTCCCTACCTTCCTACTGGTTGCCATCTTCCAATCATCCCAAAATTTATAATTTCTATACCAGTACTTGGGAATTATACATTGTTTTAAGTTTGTAATCATTACTAATTTCAGTTTTTCTCTACTGGTGCAGACAGTAAAATATCTCATTTCTTAAAAATAAAATAGGAAGAGATCACATAAAGTTAGAAAGAGCATTGCTTTGTGGAAAAGCACATTTAGGATCTAATGCAGTCTACTACTTGTTGACTCTGTGATATTTCCCCATATTTCTTATGGTGTATTTTCCCAAGATGAAATGAAGGAAAAATAACATCTCTATTTCACAGGGTAGTACTAGAATTAAATGAGATAATAATTTTAAATTCGTGAAAGTGTTCAAAGAACAAAGTAAATGTTCAAATAGTTAATTAGTTTTCTAGCCAATAATAATCCTTAGGCAGTCCATTCCTTCTCTGCCTGGCAACACAGTAAATTGGTGAATTTCTTGTTCTCATTCACTATTTATATCTGGTTGCAGGAAAATTAAGATAAATGTGACATTGCCATTATTTATAGCATGTGGCTGAAATTTCAATAGTTTTATTAGTATGATATTGGTTTTGAACAAACTGATTGATATATAATAAGCCTGGGTCCCAGGTGTGAGAGGGAAGCCAGTGCCAGCAGCTCAGGGAAGGAAGGCCTACTCTTGCATGAATTTTGTACATTGAGCCTCTAGTATTAAATAATTAAAACTTCACTTTATCTTGGATTGTGTGAAGATTGAATTAGGAGAGGCAAATAGGATACCCTTAATGGTGCTTGGAATCAGCTAGTTATTATTGTTAATTTAACTATAGTGACTTATGTACCCGTATCTTCCTCCCTCATAGACTGTAAGGCAGTGTATTTAACTCTTGCAATATTAATACTTTGGACTGCATAAGTCTTTGTTGGGGAAAGGCTTCGCAAGGGGTAGGGGATCCTGTATATTCTAAGATATTCAGCAGCATCCCTGTCCTCTATTCTCTATATGCCAGTCATATCTCCCACCCCCTCAATTGGGAAAACAAAACATGTCTCCAACCTTACCAAATGTAACCTTGGGGACAGCTTTTCCCCTAGCTGAGAACAACTGCTGTAATTCATCAAAGTGAGAAAAACAATACCATAGATGAGGTTTATAGGGGGAAATGGTTAGCTGAATTGATTTTAATATGTGTACTAATAAGCATTTAAATCTATATTAGTGATTCCTCTAATAATATTTTCTTATTTGGCATTGTTAGCAAGTTCTAATTGATTCATAAATATCAGAAGGAAAAACGAACTTTGGAATATCAAAATTTAATTAGACATTAAAATTTATAAGCACATACAGAAATGTTTAATAGACACTGAAAGCTGAAGACATAATATTTAAGTAGCATAACTAAAATAGAAAATAACTATTTTAGAAATGATTACATACCACACTATAATTCTGAGAAAGCAGCCACAGAATAATTTCATGTAAATTCTTTAATCTAGTAACTGACTTTAAAATAGCCCAAACTTTAAAATATCCTTCTTAAGTGAAAATACCCATTGTATAATTTTAAAAATTATAATTTAGCCTCTGTTTAGCTGACAGGCAAAGATAGAAAATTTCTGATAAAATAAATTATGCAGTTTTATTGAATTGATGTGAATCCATGTCAAATATTAAAAGTGAACATTCTAAAATTATAGTGGCCACTGAACATATCTGCAATTTAGATGAATGTGTAATTGATTTAGGCATATTTTAATTGGTCCATCTTGAAAAAAAAATTTGTGTCCTCAGATAAAGAATTGATGTTTTTCTGTCAAATTTTTCATTTTTATCTTCATGGAGTACAATATGAATCCTTTAAAATTACAAAGGAAACTATCTTCTGTGTTAATTTTTAAAAATAAATACATTAATATTTCTCTGACCTGACCTCTATGATCATTAAACATTCAGATGATTTCTTCGTTGTAGGAAAAACAAATGTCTGAATGTGTGAGTGTGCATATGCCTGTGCCTGTGCGTGTGTGTGTGTGTGTGTGTGTGTGTTTGTGTGTGTATGTGTGTGTGTATGTTCCTCGGGTTCAATTGGTAATTCACTGGCTCAGAGTTTGCAAGACCATTTCAGGATTTAAACCTCTTTTTAAATAAAACATTACCTTTTAAAAGATAAACATTCCCATATAGGGTGGAAATAGTCTTTTACATCAAAATATAAATTAAGTAAATCACTTTATTTTCTCTAAGATAGTAAATGTTGAGTGGGCACAGAAGATCGTTTTTTTGAGGATTAGGCATATTGGGGATGGAATTCTTGGGCAAATCAATGAAATGACAGATTTTTTAGCCAAATGTTGTTTGAGATCCCATAGAAAACAAACAAAAGATTATGTCACTATAAAAACATCCTCAAATTATCTAAGGCAATAAAAAAAGAGAACTAATATTGAATGAATATGTCCTATGAATGCGATCCCTCCTGCAATCTAGTTGTTAATACATTTTCTGAATTTAACAGGTGAGGAAATTATGATTTTAACTTTAAATGAGATGATAATCCATGCTACTCACACTATGCTAAGTAATTAAGAATACTGTGGAGCAATCTCAATGTAACACTTTTGGGAAGGTGAATGGTTTTTTAAAATGTATCCACCTATTTTTATTATGATCACAGATTTGGTGGTAGACAAACACATAGATTTTTATTTTAAAATGTAATAAGATAATGTTCAACATTCTTAAAATTTTCCTAATTAAAAATTTTTCAACTATTTATTAGTTTCTGAAAGAGATTATACATAAAATTATTGGTTAGCTAGGTCCATGTTTGACTCTAATTTGCTTATAAATCACTAAAGAAAGTGTTCCACCATTAGCTATGAGATCAAATAATTGTCTTTATAAACAAAATGCTTAATAATTAACAGTGCATTTTTGCTTATAACTACACATTTGCTTGTCATAACATCTCCATGAGTAAGCCAAAGGATTTTCTAACTTAATGATTGATAAAGTCTTCTAATTCCAAAAAATATTTTGAGGGGCTTATAATAACATACAGTATAGCATGATAACCAGGATTATTATAACTATGAAGTCAAGGTGAAAATAAAAAGATATAAAAAGATAAAGTTAATAAACAAAATACATGCCAGAAAGAACAACACACCCACTAGAATTTAGTCAACACATTTTAAGAAAAGGAATTTTACACTCTTAGTGCTCTCCCCATGCCTCTTAAAACAACAAATAAGAATACCCTGCTCTACATGGGTGGGAAGTGGGAACAGCGGGAGTTATGTTAGCCAGAAACCCAAACATTTGTTATCTAAAGGTAAAGTAGGAACAACCAGAACCAAGAACTGGGTCTCAAAAAAAAAGGAGTTAAAATCTCAAAGCAAAGTCAAAAACTCTCTTTCCAAACTGCCTCCAAGGTAAGTAACAGAACTGACAGTGAATAAAATCTGGTATGATCACACACACACACACACACACACACACACACACACACACACACACACACGTGCATATGCACACATGCACACACACTTTCACATGCGCACACACATGCAAATGCCCACAGAATCGACAAACTGAGAAGGCAACTATTTAAAATTAAGAAAGACAAACAACATATGTTTGATCACTAAAGACTTTCCAATATTGTTACCCAATACAGAAAACAGAATTAAATGAAATTATTAAATAAAAAAATAAATTATAGATATAATAGTTATCCATGATAAGCATACATCACAAAAATTATTTTCCATACGTGAAAAATAAACTGGTGAAATGAAAAATCCCAATAGATTAGCTAAAGAATTAGTGACTTGGGAGATATATCCAAATAATTTACTAAAAATGAAGTAATGTAATTAAAAATACTAAAGGCAAGTTAAAGAAATGAAAAATAAAGTGTGAAGACTTAACATGTAACTGTTTGGAACACATAAGTAATTCATAGGTAAAAAAGAAAGAAATTCATAGGTCAAGGGAAGTTAAATAAAAATGAAAATTTAATATCATAAAATTTGTTGAATGCAGAACTTCTGTTCTGCCAAAAACACTGTTAAGAGAATGAAAAGGCAAGCCACCCACTGGGAGAGATTGTTTGCAAAACACTGACCTGATAAATGATTTGAACCCAAAATATATAAAGAATCTACTAACTCAATAATAAGAAAATAACCTTTCCAAAGAAAATTTACAGATGGCTAATAAGCATATGAAAAGATGCTCAACATCTTTTGTCATAAGGGGACTGCTTACTGAAACAACAATAAAATCTACTGAGGATTCTGGCTCTTGACCAATAAAACCTTAGTGTGATTTTTTTTCAGGCTCAACCACAGGCAATGACAGGCCTCTGGCAGGCCTCACAGAAGAGAATTGCTCTACCCACCACTCGCTGTCATCTTTTTAGGGAGATTTAGATAGTGATTCAGGGTCCCCTAGTTAGCCATGTTTTTATGGATATTTGCATTCTTAGCCCAGATGTCTTTATTCTAAGATCTCTTTATCTAGGCCTCAGGCACCTCAGCCAATGAAGCCACATGATGAGGAATCAGGAAGAAACTTAAAGACACTTTTCTCCACTGACTCAGCACCCAGGGCTTTTCCACTCCTAGCCCTCTTCCCTGTCCACCCACACCAGTCCCCAGGTCCATAAAACTACAGGATCCTTTATTTTCAGGGTCCTCTTGGCCTTTAGATGCCCCGCGGATTTTGCTGACTTCTCTAACCCTCGAATAAATAGTGTTAAGTGAAAGAAGCTAATCTGAAGCTGATAGTTGGCTCTTTTACATTGTTGATTAAATTTGTATGTATCTGCTTAAAAAAGAAAAGACCAGCATTTTCCAGGTATTCAGGGATATCAGGGAGTGATAAATAAGTAAAAGGGGATTTTTAGAGTGGTATGATATTCTGTATGATACTATAAAGATAAATACATGATATTCCACACTTGTCAAAACCCATAGAACTATATGATGCAAAGAGAATACCTTAATATAAATTATGGAATTTATTTACTAATAATGTGGTTAGTTTGTTCATTAATTGTAACAAATGTATTTCATTAATGATGCGTTAATATAGGAATTATGTGGAGAGTATAGGAGTATTATCCTAATACTTAATTTTTCTGTAAACTTAAAACTATTTTTTAAAATTGTGTGTGTGTGTGTGTGTGTGTGTGTGTGTGTGTGTAGAGAGAGAGAGAGAGAGAGAAATTTTATAAGACACTTGTATTCAGACTATACCAAAGAGTCTCACAACTTACTATTAAAAAAGAAGCAACCCAATATTAGATGTGCAGATACTTTAAGTCTTTCATCAAAACAGATGTATGGATGGGGAAGAAAGCACAGGAAAATGGGATCAACATCATTCATCA
This sequence comes from Lasiurus borealis, assembly GCA_004026805.1. NCBI lineage: Eukaryota > Metazoa > Chordata > Mammalia > Chiroptera > Vespertilionidae > Lasiurus > Lasiurus borealis. The sequence continues at coordinate 56,221 of PVJN01008173.1, forward strand.
CTAGTTAAAGGCAAGGAGATATTAAAAAAATCAGTTACCACTGTTCACCTATTAGAAACACACACAAAAAGTACTTTAGCGATCTGAAATACTGGTGATGGTATGGAATAGCTGGAACTCTGATTCATTAAAAAAATAATGATAATAAATACTAAGCAATATTCTTTTTTCATTAATTTGCTGGCTGGAAAGCAATACAGTGCAGCTCCTTTAGAAAAGTTTGACCGTTTCTAGTAAAGTTAAACATGTACGTTCCACACATCTCAGCATGTCCTGCAATTTATATAAGTATTTCTCTGAGAGAAATAAAACCTTATGCTTTCACAAAATCCTGCCTGTGAATGTTTATACTAGCTTTATTCACAAGTGCTGAACAAATCCCAAACTATAAACAACACATGTTGCTTTACTTTAAAAGGGCCAGAAGGTAGTAGTACATGAGGCTGGTGTCTTCCAACTCTCATCACCTTAGCTTTTCAGAACAATTAGAGAATTGGGAGGAGCTAGAATGAGCACTATTCTAAGACAATGATTTAAGAGAAGACTGGTGCGGTGCATAGATAGATACACGGACTCGGCATATATTCTGGCCTCCTTCTTGTGACTTCCTGTGCCACAGAAATGGAGAGCTCACATGATACATTTCCAAAATCCCTTATACCTAGGTTTGTGGTTTAGTTGACACGATCAGATGCACTTGCAGACAACAAGAACTGACTTAAGTGGAAAGAGAAGCAAGTCTCTCGGCTTCCACGTTGCTGATTGGGTTTTAGCAGATGCTAACTGGTTAGCTTCCTGATGTCGGCAAGATCATTAACATCCTTGAACCCTTCGGGATGGCTTTCAGAAACCAGCCTCCACATTCAGTCTATGGCTTATTTCTTCAGTCTTCCAAGCAAATCTAAAAACCATTTAATTCCAGTTAATAAAGTATTTTCTCCATCACCTAGCTAGGCTGAAGTGTGTCCTCTATAAGTTGAACTTAGACTCTTATAAATGGAAATCTATATAACTGTCTTTGAGTGAGACCTTGTTCTGAATTGCCATGTAAGTTTGAAAAGCATTTCTCCTGTTAGTTATGTTTTTATCCACTTTATCAAGCTCAATAAGGTCTAATATATTGCTAAGAAAAAACCTGAATGGATGTTGTTCACTGGTGAACAATAAACCTCCAAGAAAGTGCTACCCTAGCCTCTCCCTGTCAATCATCATCCCCTTACTCTATTTTAGCTTTCTTCAGAACATGTGTAAATACTTGATGTTGCATCAATTGATAATCACACACATAACATAGATATAAAGGATATTTATATTTAAATATTTACATTTACATTAAATTTCTGATTGGGTCCCATCTTTGAAGAGGAAAAGAATTTCTGACCTTCTGTGGAAGACAGGAAATGACTAGATTAGAAAGCTTCATTTGGGACTATTTCACTTCCATGTATAACATGCATTTTGTTTGTAATAATTATTCTATTTCAAAAAGTGATGTTTTAATTGTGGGTTGAAATGGACTATTCAACAACTATTCATGGAAAAAATTATAATGGACAACCACATTATTCTGCAATTTTATAGCAATACAAATGTTTCCACTTCAAAGAAACAGGTTATCACCAATATGCATGCTGTTGAAATTTGTTTAAAAGGTAAAATCCTAAGTCTCACACAGCTGTAAAACTAACATGTATTAAAGATTGTATTTAACTAATTAAATGAGGGACCCAGTTTAGATGTTATAAGCAGTTCAAAGGAAAAGTTGTGACAATCTTGCAATTTATGTAGCTGAATATATTTATAGTATTTACTACATTATGGTTTGGTTTCAATGTAAATCTTGTCGAAGCAGGTTTGACTCTGTGGATAGAGCTTCGGCCTGCAGACTGAAAGGTCCCTGGTTCAATTCCTGTCAAGGGCATGTACCTTGGTTGAGGGGCACATCCCCAGTGGGGGCAGTGCAGGAGGCAGCTGATCGATGTCTCTCTCTCATTGATGTTTCTGGCTCTCTATCCCTCTTTCTTCCTCTCTATAAAATATCAATAAAAAATATTTTTTAAAAATGTAAGTCTTATATTTATTTTTTTGGCTATATCCTCACTCAGGTGTAAACTCTTAAGAAAAAAAGACCATTTTATTTTTAACACTGTATTCCCAGTACTTACCTGGAAAGGGGCCTGGTAAGTATTTGCTGGATGGATGGATGGAAGGAAGGAAGGAAAGATGGAAAGTTTCTTAAAATCCAGCCTCCAGCTCCTTACACACATTTACATTTAGTTATCAACCTATTGTTAACAAGTCCTCAGTAAGAAACTGGTTTCTGAGCACATGGGCATTTGTAAACACTTCTCCAACATGTGCTTCCTATAACAGCCACTGGGAGAGTTTTATCTGGGCTTCATTGTTTTTCAGCTCAGTTACTTTATGCAAGAAGTTGATGTTGTGCACAGGTATTTTATTTGGCTTTAAAAATGTCACTAAAGCCTTTTAATAGACTAGAAACATTTGAAAATCAGAGTATTTTCCCTAAAAAAAATAAAGATTTCTGGCTTCTGTTTAACAATTTGATATTGCAACATCGACTTATACTAGTAATTGTTCATGACAGCCATTAGCTATATCTAAGAACTGCTCTATCTGTAGACAGGACATGTATTTCTGGCCTTTTTCCCTCATTAATGTCACCTGCTTGTCCCCTGAAGGCATTTGAATTTTTGACCCCTGCTATAAGTCATTTTTGGCACTTGTAGCTTTCTTTTTTTTTTCTATGTTTGCATTTACAGAATGTAGCCAAAAGTAGTATCAGTAGCTGACAAGGTCATGTGACTGCTTATTGAAATATTGAAAAAATAGTCTCTGTTATCACATCCCTATAAAAACCATAGCATTGGAGGAACACAGCATAAAATGTAGTTAATGTTATATAAAATCACATTATAGACCTTCTTCCTTAGAAATACTCAAATTTCCAATTCACCTGCAGTATTCAAATCATAATATGTTAGAAATTATAGAAATGACTCCTGATTCATCTTACGTTTTATGCTTTATGTCTGAATAAGATATTCATTTTGCATCACAAGTGTGTGAAAATTCTGAAACATATTTCAATTCAGTTAATGTAGCAGTGAGAGAGGGCTGTTATATAGACCTCATCAATAATTACACAGAAGGGTCTGTTATACTAACAGATGCTCCAACAGTATAAACAAAATGTTTTGTTTAGAGTTCTTTTTAACTTTACATATTTAATTTTAATAATATTTTAGTTGAGTTATCATCATTTATAGCACTGCAAATTTAGATTTAAATGTACACAGCATGAAATTTTTATATTTATGAAATATATAGTATTTCAGGGCACAGTTATTCATGAATTGATTAGTTGTGGACAGTTAGTGAATAATCTAAAATTCTTGACACTCTTAACAGAAATAAATGCAAAATTAGGTATGAATGACCTGATGTTTTTAAATGTGTTTTTATTAATTTTAGAAAGAGAAGAAGAGAGAGAGAGGAAAAGACAGAAACATCTATGAGAGAGCTGCCTCCTGCACGTCAATCCCACAACCCAGGCATGTGCCCTAACTAGGAATGGAACAAGTAACCTCTTAGTGACGGGATCAACACTCAACCACCAAGCTACACTGGCTGGGAAATTATCTGATTTAATGAAAATATTATGCATACAGGTGAGGCAAAATTGTTAGATCCAAAATCATTAGGATATTTACATTTTGTTTTACAGTATTTTCCTTTTCAAGTCTTAGAGCTTATTGTTTCATAATAATAATTTACCATATTTGGATAGTTATTTAAAACTTTCAAGCCATTTTCATCTGACTTATTGCCTTCAATCAAATACAGAAAAGGTCATTCTCTCAACATAGTTGAACTCAATCTTAAAAAAAAAAAAAAACTAGCTGCCATTCTGCAAGAAAAACTCACACCATATTTGCACACTGGTTATAACCAATGCACCATTTGCTTAGAAGTTCTCTGAAGCAAAAGTTTACAAACTGTGTCCTGAGGCTGTACTTGGCCCTAAAAATGTAATATTTCACCTTAGTTGGAGGTTTATTTGAAATGTCTGTCAATATTTGAATGCCTAGAAATATCTCAAAATAATGGGTTTCTGTCTTCTTTCAAAACAATGTGAAGATCAGCACAGGGTCTGCTTACCCTCAAGGAAATGCTCTGCTGGAACAGGGTGAGGATGTCTGCTTGTTAGCACTCTACAGTTATTGTTTCCCTGTATCAGAGGCAACCTCGGTCATTTACTTAGCAACTCTGTTTGCTGTTCTAGGGCTGTGCTTCCAGGAATTTCCGAAATCGATGCACATGCTAACCATTGTAGAACTTTTAAAAGTATCAGTTCCTTTTACCCAGTAAGACCAATGAAATCATAGTTTCTGAGGAAGTAGCTAGGTGATGCTTTTAAGCTCCCTGGATGATTCTAATCTGCATTTGGATTTCTGAACCAAAAATCTACAGTTTTATGTATACGTTCTAACTCACTGGGAGTCAAAACAGAGTCATTCACATTATCTGCATGTCCAGATTATAAAAAGTGTACATTGTATGGCTCATGCCAGAGCTACAAAATCAAACTCTCCAGAGATGGAGCCCAGGAAACAGTCCAATACACTTTCCAAGAACTGCAAATGAAAGAATCTTATATTTCACCTTTCCTCTTCTACTCAGCAACTTTCCCGAACACAACACACATGCCCTAGCATCATCTGCTTATCACTGCTGGTCTAGTTCCTTTCAACCTAATGCCCCACCAAAGCTGCTCTTCTACTCTAGGTCTATATGTTTCAGATTTACCTTTAACTCTTCTGCTCTTATTCATTTTTTTACAATGCTTGTGGAGAAAAACAATTAAATATTAATTTTATGATTAATACTTTGGTTATCTTTACAGAGATTTTGGATTTTAAAGAGTGGTTGTTAATTTAGATAAATCTCAAATTTCAGGATTTTCAGTTATTATAGGGAAGATTTTGGGGAGTAAAAAGGATTTTCCATTCAAATCTATTATCTAGTAACTGACCTAAGCATATACTATAAATTTTCATTTATATTTATAGGCCATTTTTTTTAGCCTAATTTTATATATCCATAAATTACAAAGGTTTGAGAAAAAGCATGTTATTTTTTAAAACAAGAACTCTTTCTTCAGATGGAATCTCATTATACAAAATAACTAGAAGAAAATTTAATAAATTCTGTATAAGGGACACAAAGCATGGCTATTCACCAGTTTTCCCTCCTTCTGACTTCAAATAATTAGACAGAAAAAGAAAAAAAAGAAAAAGGTATTCTTAGTGAAAAAGACCCCTTTCATTATTTCCTAGATACTAATAAAATCCAACTATATGTATATTTTCACAAATTATTTGTATTTTAGCAGCCAGAGAAATTAGATTAGTAGCACATGAGAAAGGACAACTCGTACAATTGAAACTGGTATCATTCTTTCTAATATATTAAAACATAGCATTTATTGAAACCATAGTGTTTCAGAAAAGGGTTACATGGTTAAAATAGATGGAAAATCTCATTAAAACAATTCAATGTAGTTATTACTACCAGCATTTTTCAAACGAGAAACAAAGGTATGTAAATTACCTAAGATCATATACCTTCTAAGGGGCAAGTCCAGTCTCCTAACCAGTGACCACCTTGTTTCATTCATAGCTCCATGCTATTGCTCATTAGGAAACACAGAATGTTTCAGACACACATTCCAGGTCATATTTTTAATGTTCCTAGTTCGAGAAGGAATATGGAGTGTGTTTTACTGCTATTGGATATAGTATGCTAGTATTGAAGTAGGCCAGACCACCCATTGGAGTCAGTTTTAGTTTTAGCAAATACTCTAAACTATTTTCTCACTTACAAAATAAAATTATAACCATTACTTTGCAGAACTGTTAGAAAAAGAAAATATAACATTTGTAGGGAAGAAGAATGCCTGGCATATATGTAAAACATGTTTAAAATGTTTTCTCTCCACCTTAATTTCCATTGGCTTGGTGCCATGACAATAAGAGTTAAAGGTTTCATGCAATTTTGATATTGTTAAATATGGGGAGGTTTAATACAAACATCATACACTGAATAGAATCATAGGAGCCCTTTTAGCTTTACAACATTATTTGCAGAAATAGAATAGAGTATAAATGGGAAGAGTATATTTTTTCTTGTTTTGCTGGGTGGTCCATATGTTTTAGATGAGAAATAAGTTATAAAAAAGATGAAGTACTTGTCAAATAAAAAAGATTAATTAATAATAATGCTATAAAAGCTAAATCTCAACAAATAAATTTGCCCTCAAATATAACTAAATGTTTGTATCCCTATGTTCTTCACTTTTCAAATTTTTCCCTAAGATTATGCATGGAGAATAAAAAATTTAGCTTTCTGAGTGTTTGAAGAAAAGAGGACTAAATATGAATAAATATATTCTTTCAATAATAAAAACTTTTTCTATAATTTACAAATACTTCTTAGTAGGTTTTATTCTTCTTGATTAATCTGGTAAATTTTCAGCCACTTTGGAAGATAGTTCCTTAGAAGAGTAAACATACTTTTACCACATAATCCAGTAATTGTGCTCCTTAATCTTTACCCAAAGGAGTTGGGAAATTATGTCCACACAAAACCTGCACATGGATGAGTAAGACAACAAAAGGATTTAACAACAAGTGAAATTGGGGCATCAGTCATGGTGTGGAGCTGAAAAGGCCAGAGAACTGAAGGCAAATTTAGTGAATTCTGAGATCTCCTAGAGATTGTCTATTCTGCAGAACAAATGCATCTCCTTGTAACAAGGACGACTACATAAAGCAGCTCACCATGTCATATGGAAATTCTGCACCTTCCTGTGGTGATTGAATCAGTGCAAAGAGGGTTTATTCACATATAAACAAAATAAAGCAACAGCTTAGTTACCAAATCTCCCAGTTTACTCCTTTTGATAGCTTAAAATGTGATAATGTTAACCCTCCCAATACATGTAAACACCTAGAAATGACAGTAAATATAACAAAATTGTCTTTTGCATGTACTCTTGAGCATATAAAAAAATCCCAGGTATCAAAAATTAAGAAGAAACCAGAAGCTTAAATATTTGTAGAAAAAGACACACACACACACACACACACACACACACACACACACACACACAATTCCTATAATGGATAAATAAAATTAAGGCAATATAGTTACATTGCAGTATTTTGTTGTGATACCATGTATACTAAAAAGATACAAAAATAAATTAAAAGAATCTTAGACAACATTCACAAGAAGGAAACATTATTTATCCAAAAAAATAAATTAAATTAAGCTTTATAACAATGGTAAGATATTGATTATATTTAAGCATAAGGAATGAAAGAATTAAAAGTAAGTATTGCAATCTTATGAAATAAAAAAAAAATTTTTAAATACCTAGTAACAATTTCACCAATTCAAAAGCTCAATGAAAGATAAAGATCAGAGGAAATAAAAACCCAAATCAAAGGGGTAGAAATAGAAACAAAAATATTATAAAGTAGTACAAGAAATATAGATGAGTTCAACGAACTGGCTAAAAACTGTTGTTTCTCAAACTGGAATAAAACAAAAATAAAATTTGACTATAAAACATTTGTGAGCAATACAAAAAATAAAATATATGTTTACAAAATGACTGAAAACTAAGGAACAAAAACATAAACTAGGCAAAAACAAAAAATAAGTGAAAGAGTTGAAAAGAAAGAAAACAACAGATGTGGCATACTCATAATGTTTTGAGTTTGAGAAGAATGTGTATTCTGCTGTTTTGAATGGAGTATTCTATAAATATCAATTAGGCTAAGTTGATTAATAGTGCTCTTCAAGTCATCTATAGCCATGCTGATTTTCTGCCTCTTTCATATATGTTACTGATAGTGGATTTGTTTACGTCTCCTTGTGATTCTACATATTTTACCCCATATATTTTGATGCTCTTTTTGCTCTGCTTTCTGAAATAAAAAAAAAGGACCATGTTGGAATTATGTAATGCCTTTTGTCCCTGATAACTTTCCTTGTTCTAAATTTTGTGTTATTTGAAATTAACACAGCTTCCCCAGCTTTCTTTTGATTACTGTTAACATGATATATCTTTATCCATTCTTTTACTTTTGACCTATCTTTACTTTTAAAGTGAATTTATTATAGACAAACTATAGTTGATCTTGTTTTCTATCCATTCTAATAGACACTGCATTTTTATTGGTATATTAAGACTACTCACATTTACAATGATTATTTGATATATCTGGATTAACATCTACCCTTTTGCAATTCTTTATCTCATTTCTCTGATAAATTTTATGAGTTCTTGATGTTCAGTATTTCAGCTTTGTTCTTGTTTTGAGAGTAAGCATAATTACTTCCAATCCATTTACATATCAAAGTGATAACTAGAAAACCCCTCTTCATTTACTTTTAAAATAATTTGAAATTATACACAACAAAAGAATATGTTCTCTTTATAAATAAAATATTACAAGTAAAACAAATTCCTTTTTTACCCTCTTTCTCCAACTACCAAGCATACTGCTCTATCACTTCCCCAGAAGTTATTGTTACCAATTTGATGTATGTCTGTTTAGACACTTTTTTCTATATATTTATCTACATAGAAAATGTATACTTATAAATATATACATAAATATATCCCAGACATAAAGGAGCCTTAAATGCACCCTATTGAGTGAAAGAAGCCAATCTGCACAGTCTACATAGTATATGACATTCTAGAAAAGGCAAAACTATGCAGACAGTAAAAAGATCAATGGTTGCCAGGGGATAGGGGTGAGGTTGTGGGAATATGGTAGGAAGGGTTGAACAGTTGAATTTTTAGGGCTGTGAAAATATCTGTATGATAATTATGATGATAGGTAATGTCCTTATATATGTGTCCAAAGCCACAGAATTTACACACTAAGAATGAAGATAATATAAACTATGAACTTTGGATGTTTATGTATCCAATGTAGGTTCATTGACCTACATTGTGACCAGTTGTGTTGACTTAAAATTCCTCTTTAAAAAAGTCTTTAAAAATATATATGGAAAAAAAGCCCCATATTTATTATTAATTTGCATATTTTACATATTATCTGTATATTGTAACTATTTCAATAATCATATCATTTTCTTTCTATATTAGGTTTTAGGTATAATAACAAAGAGACTTGATTCATTTTAAGTTTTTTAATTATAGCCTTTTCCCATTCTCCTATTGGGACATTTAAGCTATTTCCAAGTTTTCTCTAGTATAATTGATGCTCCAGTGAAAATTCTTCTAATTGCAACCTTATTTTATTAGGAGGTGAATTTCCACAGAAGCAAAAGACTCTCTCATAACAAATAAATCTTTCCAAGAGCTTTGAAAAAGAGTTTCAATGACCTTTGGATCTAAGAAAATCCAGATGATAGTCCTAAAATAATTAAGGTCATTTTGTTATACTAGATTTTCTCAAAGTAAGGATCCTGATCTATTCTGGAACTCTTATCAATCAACACTATCTGCACACTAATCATGAAAGGCACTTGTTTTAGGTATTTTCTTTTTTTTTTATTGATTAAGGTATTACATAAATGTCCTTATCACCTCAATCCCCCCCCACCTCCCACTCATGCCCTTAGCCCCCTGTTGTCTGTGTCCATTGGTTAGTCTTATATGCATGCATACAAGTCCTTTGTTGGATCTCTCCCCCTTTGTTTTAGATATTTTCATAAGAAATTTTTAACTCAATCAAGTAAAAATTATTAAGGGACACAAAAATTATTTATAGAAAGAGGTATTTATAATAAAGTAATATACTACAATTGAACAATTCATAATAAAATATCTATTATATAGTCAAAAGTAATTAGTAGATCCTGATTATTAAAAGACATTTAATTAAAAAGGAATAAAATATTTTATATTAATAAAAGAATAAGGTAGAAATTGGATCATAAATAGAATGATTGGTTCTTAATATATACTCACTTTAAATAAAATATGATGACCTCAGATTATATTTAAAACTCTTCATAAGAATATTTAGCATCAGGCAGCCATCTGAAGCCGGCAGCTGCGCACCCATCAAACAGCTGGGGACCCGGGGACCCAGAGCTCCGCTCTCCAATCAGCACAGACACGCAGCGGACTCAGAGATCCACAGACACGCAGCGGACTCAGAGATCCACGGAGCACACGTTTGTGCGGCTCAATCAACGTAGGAGAGAGAACTACATAGCCAGACACCCGGA
>PVJN01008174.1:0-66264 GCA_004026805.1 Lasiurus borealis
GAGCTGCAGCAGTAAAAAGAAGGTCACTGGCTATGTCGAAGCAGTAAATGTTTTATTTCCCTCGCCTTTGAATAACACCGTTCTGGTGCCGGAGGTGAGACGTCCCATCATTTCGTCTCTCTGCGTCTGAGGAGTGAGAAAAACAGAGAGGGAGGAGGGAGGTATAAAACGGAGAGAGAGCAGGAGAGGTCAAGGAAGGGCAAGAGGTGGAAATGCTGCCTCCTCTCCTGATGTTCCTTTCCCTCCCCCAGACACCACATTCGCAGCCGAATGCTAATTCCGTGGTTAAAAAAAACAAAAACAACATCCAAAGTTGTTCTGTTTTATTTTAGGAGCCTGAGAGAGAAAAGGAGAAAAGGCAATAGAGGACAGAGGCAGAAACAGAGAGACAGACACACAGAGACAGGCAGACGCAGAGGAAGGCGAATGAGCTGAACAAAACTCCAAGTGGAGGCCGGAACCGGTGTGGCTCAGTGGATAGAGTGTCGGCCTGCAGACTGAAGGGTCCAGGGTTTGATTCTGGTCAAGGTTGTGGGCACATCCCCAGTGGGGGGTGTGCAGGAGGCAGCTGATCGATGTCTCTCTCTCTCATCGATGTTTCTAACTCTCTCTCTCTCCCTTTCTCTCTGTAAAAAAATCAATAAAATATATATTTTTTTAAAAAGGCAAAGCAGAATATTAGAAACAAGACAAAACTGCCCATGCCAGCCACCTTTATCTAGCGCAGTACTCCAAGGCCTCACTGGAACAATGAGTCCAGTATAAGAAATAAAGCCACCAGCTGGTATGGCTCAGTGGTTGGTCATCGACTCAGGAACCAGGAGGTCACAATCTGATTCCCGGTCAGGGCTCATACCAGGGTTGCAGGCCCCATCCCCAGTGTGGGACGTGCAGGAGGCAGCCAATCGATGATTCTCTCTCATCATGGATGTTTCTGTCTCTCTCTCCCTCTCCCTTCCTCTCTGAAATCAATAAAAATATATTTAAAAAAACCACACATTTATTTCAATGTGATTCAATCTGAAGTAATCCAAAAGTTAAGGTAAATCAATATTGAGAGATGGTAAGAAACAAAACATTCCCCTAATGGTGCGCAGTGTCGTTGTAAATTTTCCCCGTGAGCAGAACGGATCGCCGCGTGTACCAGAATGCAATGTGTCTGTTTCCACGTGTCCAGCATCTTATGACACTGGACTCAGAAACGGGCTGCTGTAACGACCTGCTAGCAAGAAATCAACTCCCACACAGCGCTCTGGCAGGGCAATAATAACGGGAATCCCACTCTTCATCTTTTGATTTATTTTATCACCTGAATGTAATTATAGACAAAGAGATTTGCAACTCAGATGTTTCGACTCCGCTGCGAAAGGAAGTGACAAGGACATGCTTAAAGAGGATGGATTAATAACGCAGAGAGCCGAGATGAGGTATGTGGGCTAATTATAGAACTAATGAGCTAGTGAATCACTCTGAGAACAAAACCCCCTGCTTCCATTTCCTTCATCTGCGGGGAGGCCTGCACAGATGACTTCTCAAGTTCCCACAGGACCTACGATTCTGTGACTCTGCAACTTAATACAGTTTATGAGTTGGCAACCCAATTAATTTGAAAGTGTGGGAAGCGAATTATATCTTTCGGGACATTGAAGTTGTGCATTAGTCACCTAAGTAGGAAGAAATAGTTAATATCCACAGTTCCTGGGTTATTATTGTGGAGTTCTGGATCAATAAGTAGAAGAGGATAATAAAATGTGGAAAATAAAGCAATAGACACCGAATGTTCTCTTAATGAATTATGATTCTGTCCCGTGTCTAAATCGGTATCCTAAGATGATCAGTGTATTCACTGGACTAGTCGAAGCAGGGAGACTGAAATTTTGGATAAAAATACACATGAAAAAGGAATGGACTGATTGGTAGAGTAGGCTAAATTACCTCGTGTTTTATTGTGCTGTGTACCAGTGGTTGGCAAACCGCAGCTCCTGAGCCATATGTGGCTCTTTGGCCCCTGGAGTGTGGCTCTTCCACAACATACCACAGCCTGGGCGAGTCTATTTTGAAGAAGTGGCGTTAGAAGAAGTTTAAGATTTGAAAATGTAGCTCTCAAAATAAATTTCAATCGTTGTCCTGTTGAAATTTGGCTTTATTGACTAATGAGTTGGCTGACCACTGACCTAGCCTACTGGGGTATCGGAGGGACAGTTTATTACCTTCAGTCAGCCAGGGCATACTTCCATCCACTCCCACTCCTTGGAGTCCTATGTCCTGTGTGCCAGCTCATTGCTATAAAGAGGTGGTGGGTCTTGACCTTTCTACCTGTGACATTCTCCACATTAGAGGGATTTTATTCTGAGGGGTGCCTAATTCTTAGAGTGTGTGCTATAGGCCTATGTATCAGAATAGTGGGATGTGATTTTAGTAAAAGAAAAAAAGAAATAAAAATATTTCTATACTATATATATTGATTACATTTGTATTTTTATAAAAACACATACATACATGTATTCATACACATACATGCATATATGTCACAGATACACATGAATATATTTATATATGTATACATATTATTATCAGTTTGGACTCATTTAATATAAAATATTAAATTAAATTGTTATTTCTTATGCTAGAGTGTTCATTGCTCATTAGCTATTCCTAAGAGTCCTGATGTGTTTCAATTTGGACAATAAATTCTGCCTCTACTGTCACCAACACATAATGTCAATTATCTCTTTGAGTCATAAATTAAATGTAGCACATACCTAGCCCTTCCTTACCCATGATAACAAGACGCTTAATGCAGATCTTAAGGCTTCAGATGAATGCAAAAGCATGTGTACTTTTCCAGTGAATTCAAAGCACCTTCCATTCAAGTATTATATATATAACGAGTGGCCCAGTGCACAGATTCATGCACATCATAAGGAAATTAATTAGAAGAAATATTTTAATATCACCAGTTGCCCTTTCTCTATAATAGAAGTGTCAACCAAATTCATGATCGACAATGACAGATAGAAACACATGAATGCAATTGGCATCAGCGAGAGCTTTATATATATTGTGCATGCACAAGTCAACTTAGCCTTTTATAGTTATAGAATAAACATGTTTAATCAGACTTGTTTTCTGATGTAGCTAAACTTTTTCCAGCCCAGTGAAGCACCCCGACTTCTCTTTCAGGCAATTGTCAGCAACACAGCAGTAATTATCAACATGAAGCAGATTATTATTGTAGATCACACAGGGAGAACAAAGGGTGACATATTTAACTGCAGCAGTGTCTGACTATACTCTGCGCAGTGAGAAAACCTGAAGTCATTTTCAAGGTCCGCCATTTCTTACTTCTTTTCAGTCGGGACAAGTTTCTAAGCTTTCTAAATCTCCATTTTCCAGCTAATGAAAAGAAAACAGGATTCCACCAAGTCTCCTATCTACCTCCTCCAGGACTTCTGTGAGGATCAAATGAGATGTGGCATGGGAAAACGCTTCACAGACATTTGGTTAAAGTGTGAAATATTTCACCTGCATAAAGCCAATTGTGTTCCTGGACTGAAATAACTGCAAGGAGGCTAGTTGCTAGAGAAGAGGAAGCCAGGATACATATGATGTCATTACCGGGAAGGTCAGACACTTAGCATATTAGCCTTTTATGTATATAGTTGTTCCAAAGATTTTCAATCAAGTTCTAAAACTTCTGGTTTTCTCTTTTCACAGGTAACGTAATCAAGACTTGATTGATACAATAGCAAAATTGTAAAAAAGGATATATACTGCTGAAGACAGCACAAATAACAGTTGAGTTCTTTAAGCAAAAAATTTCAGAAAATACAGATACATTTTTAAAAAAAACTTTGTATTAACCTTATTCACTATCTTTCTCATTAAATTGCATTGAGCCAGATTAGGGGTGACTGATATAAAAAAGTAGTTTATATGTCAAAGAAAATTTTGACTTTTTACACAAATGTGGAGTTTACTTTTAGGAAGTTAAGCAACAATAGAAATGATAGTCTGAAAGCACCGATATTGATCATCAATTAAGGACAGCTCCCCTCTGCAGAGAGCACGGGTTAAGGTTCATTGTGGTTTCATGTCTTTGATCTGCTAGTTTATCTTTTCTAATTCACGTAACCTCTAAAGCAACAGACTTTCAGGAAATGATTATTATCATCCAGATTTTCTGTACAGAAGTTTACCTTGACTTTCATCTCATCCCAGAGTATGATCCCATCTGACAGATGCTAAGGAAGTGCTATTAAGTGAATGTCTGGTATACAGCTAACAGGCTTTATATATCAAATCCCATTGTTATGAGACCATCGTGGAATTTATTTGAATTTGCTAAAAAAAAAAACAAACCCCCAAAAATGTATTTGAGCTCTCACTACTATAATTATGCTCACATTACAAACAAAATAAACCCCATAAGGTTAGGTAAACATATCTGAGACCCGGGTGTAGAAATTTGCTGATTTCCTATGTCTCTGCATCTGCATGCCTGTAATTCGTTCCATATTTGTTTTAAGTCTTAACGTTGAGTTAGCTCACTATGAGGTCAGCTAAAATCAGAAAGACCAGGTTTCACTGGAATCCACCAAAGACAACTTGGCAGGTTTTTCAATAAGAATCTTTTTTGAGCTCGGGCAGTGGAGCTCAGTGGTTGAGTGTTGACCCATGAACCAAGAGGTCATGGTTAGATTCTGGTCAGGGCACATGCCTTGATTGCGGACTCCATCCCAAGTAGGGGGCAGGCAGGAGGCAGCCCATCAAGAATTCTCTCTCATCCTGGATGTTTCTCTCTCCCCACTTCTCTCTCCCTTCCTCTCTGATATCAAGAAGAATATATTAAAAATATCCTGTGTAATTTTAATGGATTTCTAAAATCTGGAATAATTTCTAGATGAATTATTTACTGTTAATCTGCATGATTAGAAAATTTTGATTTTTCTTTTTGTCTCTCTGCTATATTTAGAGATAGGGTATATCTGAGTACAAAATTTATCCATAAATCTCTTAGAACAAAAGATCCAAATAAAGCTCCATAACCCTCTTTCTTGCAAATTGCAAATGGGACCCATTTAGACAATAGCTATGATACTTATTTTTAAATTTAATTTAATATATAAATAAATTAATTTATTTATTTTAATATATTTTATTGATTTTTTTACAGAGAGGAAGGGAGAGGGAAAGTTAGAAACATCGATGTGAGAGAAACATCGATCAGCTGCCTCTTGCACACCTCCTACTGGGGATGTGCCCACAACCAAGGCACATGCCCTTGACAAGAATCAAACCCGGGACCCTTCAGTCCGTAGGCCGACGCTCTATCCACTGAGCCAAACCAGTTTCGGCTACGGTACTTATTTAATCTGAACTCTTGGCAAATGACAGCAGAGTGCCTCCCTGGATAACAGGCGGCTTTGCACTGTCTCTCCATCCCAGGGACTTGAGGACATGCGCCCGGGGAACTATGTGCTCCAATACTGAGCCTTGTCACACTGACCTTGGGAAGCAATTTGGTTAACGTGAGTGACAGAGCCACTGAGCCACGGACAGCCTGTCCTAATAAAGCCGTAAACCGAGTTTGACAAGAAGGCAATTCCTTATACTCTTTTATGGAAACTGAAGGCTGCAGCACCCTTATCCCACCTGGTCCAGACCAACAGGCTCTCAATCTCAGCTGATGGGCTGTGCGCTTGGAACCTGCTCCAGATGTGGCCAGCTGCGGGCCTGTGAGTCTTCGATTGCTAAAACCACATGATTGAAGAGATTGGACAAGAAGGCACCTTTCTCGTCCACGCTGACATTCCGATCTTGCGGATCTCACTCAAAATAATTTACTTCACACTATGATGGCATGTGGCAGTAGATTCACAACAACGGTGGAGGTCTATCAGTCAACTTGATAAAAATTAATTTTTCAGAATTATAGAGTTCAGACATGTAGTTTTGTCGAAGGCAGTGGTTCTCAACCTTTCTAATGCTGCGACCATTTAATACAGTTCCTCGTGTTGTGGTGAATTGTCATGTAAATATCTGTGTTTTCTGATGGTCTTAGGCGACCCTGCTAGTGGTTCTCAACCTGTGGGTCACTGCTGTAGAGCCTAAGACCATCAGAAAACAGGTCACAACCCACAGGTTGAGAATCGCTGGTCTAAGGCAATATATGCTTCACACTTCTCTTAGAATATCATACAAATATTGTTCAGTGGAATACTGAAAATAATGTCTATATTCTTACAAAGTAAGCATTACACTATCACTTATGCAAGAATCAGTTCTTGAAATCTTAAAAAAAATTAGCTATTTTATTGTTGAATTTCGAGTGTTCTCAGGAGCTAGGCTTTAACTTGCAAATATAGAGCACTCTTTTTGTGGTTTTCAAATAGCCCAGGTAATATTGAAACTTTAGTTGTATTCATTTAGAACTTATTATTCTGGGCATTGTAAAGTTCAAACTATTGAGAGTGAATGAATGATCATTTGTCCAGATCCAGCACTTTGAACACTTAGGATATGCTAACATTTAAAAGTGGATATTCAAAGGAAATGTAATTACCTACATTAATATTAGGCAATTATTCTGTCTCGCTGCGAAAAATGTTCCTAATCTGTGATAAGCTCATTTATAAGACCAATGCAAGTCTTTCGGGCAAAATATTCATAATAGCAACTGAAAATGACAAAAAAAAATACCAAAAACCTACTAGATTCATATAATGTTTCTCACTTAAAATGTTCTGTCCCATTTTCCCATATTAAGTGGTATTAAATATAGTAAAATATATCAAACTGTCCGATTTTTTTACTTCTCTGAAGTGTTCATTTTGTGGGCTTTGTCTTAGAGACTTCTATAACTTATTTATAGGCTATAAAATATATATACGTATATATAAAATCCCACAACAAACTAAGGTGACCATCCTCCCACGGTTTATTTCTCTCCCGTTTAAAAGACAATCACCTGATATTTTTCATCCTTCCCTGGCCTGACCTTGACTCGTCATTCCTGAGAATTAATGGAGCCCAGTCAGCTGAACTTTTCTCAATTCACATTTCACATTTCTCTGTCTCGGGTTTCTTGACACACACAGAAGTTACATGATTTATTGGCAAGAGACGAGAATGACCTCACACGTGGCATACATAACTACATGCTGAATGCACAGAGGCCGAGACAGGAATAATACACCGTGTGGGTCACGCCGATCCATGGCAGTGAGGAATGACTGCAGGGACTGCCCCCCTCCCCCTTCTAGGCCCTGGCCTATATGCAGGATGGAGCTCTGCTTCAGGAAAAGAAGGCCATGTTGGTGTGATTTAAGGCTGCCCCAGTCTCGTCTCTCTCCGCCTCCCTTTCCTGTTCTAATCATGGAGCTGGAAACAGAATTTAGCCGACTAGACCAGCCCCCTGGACGTTTCCATTAGAGACACGAGGCCGGTGCGGGCTCCAGGAGAGCTCAGGTGAGTCGATGAGAAGCAGACACAGGGAAGCAAGTGGGCACTCAGCGCAGAGGAAACTTCCTGGGAAACGCTCTTTGTAAATGGCCAGGTGAGCGAGAAAGAGCCAGAATCAGGCAGAGAGGGCAGCTGAGCTGCAATCAAGTGTCAAGGAAGGCTCTGGCTCCAGAACGCTGGATCTTGGGTAGCCTGACCTTTATTTGTGGTAAATGAATAATAAAAAACATCAAGCACATATGTAGATATGTCGAAATAAGGGAACATTTTTTTTTAAAATAAATAAACGGGAGAAGGTGATGTAATCACAAAATGACATATGTAGAGTCCAACGTAACCCAAGGACTGTCCGTGTGTGTGTGTGTGTGTGTGTGTGTGTGTGTGTATGTGTGTGTGTGTGTGTATTCACCGGTGGGGCTCCTGAGCCTGGCCTGCATCCTCTCACAATCCTTGGGGGATGTTGGAGGCTCGGTGCATTAATTCGGCCCAATACCTGCAGGCCAGGCTGAGGGACCTCACCAGTGCATGAATCCGTGCACCGGGCCTCTAGTGTGCATATGAGATCTTTGGTTAATCTCTTCCCTCTTCCTTCCCTCTGAGATTCATCAGTCTGTTCCATGTTTCCACTTAAAATGTTCTGTCCTGTTTTCCCATATTAAGTGGTATTAAATATAGTAAAATATATATATGTTTTTACTTCAGTAACTCAGTGCTATCTTCAACGCAGGAGCCCACAGACACTTTCCATATCAGCATAATTCATGCTGTGAAAAGTATTTGCAAACAGAATTCTGTGTAAGTCTGAAACTGTCACAAAAACTGAAAATTACGTTATGAGGCAGCTCTTAAATATAGGCACTAGCTGGAAGTATTAGCTTAAATATAGACATCAGTACTTTGATTTTATTTTGGCTTTGATTTTTGACGGCTTTGCCAGTGTGGTGTGTTCCTTTAAATATGTTTCTCAAAGGCACACTGCCAGGTCCCCACACTGCCTCCTTGCATCTAGAAAGGAAGGCACCTCTGAGTTCTTTGATCCACAAAACATCTTGATTT
This sequence comes from Lasiurus borealis, assembly GCA_004026805.1. NCBI lineage: Eukaryota > Metazoa > Chordata > Mammalia > Chiroptera > Vespertilionidae > Lasiurus > Lasiurus borealis. Next base: position 8,521 of record PVJN01008174.1, read on the forward strand.
TCCTGTTTTTATTAGAAGTCAGTGTATATAATTGAAGAAAATGGGCAAACAGACTAACATAAGGAAGGAATCGCAGTAATCATACCCCTAAACAACAGCCATTATGAAAATGTCGATGTCTTCCTATGCTGTTTCCATTTTTAGAATGTTGGGTGACCTGCTTCTTTCTCTGTGCTACCACAGACACTTTTGTGGATCAACTTTAAAAAAAAATATGTAATCTAGTTCAGAGTCATTTTCGACATTCAGAAGAGTTATGAAGATTTTCTACACCATTTTTAATACACGTTCCAACACCGTTTCCCTGATTCTGCACATCTTTCCTTAGTATGACACACTTGTTAGTTTATGAAACCCCATATTGATGCATTATTAACAAAAGCCCACGCTCTATTCATATTTTCTTAGTTCTTCCTTCTGGTTCCAGGACCCCACCCAGGATGACATGGCTCATGTCTCCATGAGCATCTCTCCGAAGGGCCAGTTTCCCAGGCTGTCCTTGTTTGTGATGACCTTGGCCGTGTTTGAAGACCACAGCCGTGGACTTTACAGGATGCACCTCTGCTGGAGTTTGATGGTCTTCCTCAGGCTTAGACTGGGTTATGTGAACCCCTCAGAGGCAGAGGGCATTCTCATGACGTCACACTAAGGGCACATCCTATCAACACGACATCTCCCTGTGGGTGTCGCCTCCATCACTGGGATGAGGATGTGCTTGTCGGGTTTTCCACTGTAACTTTGGTCCTTTATTCCCCGCTCAACACCACATTCTCCGAATGAAGTCAGGAGGGGGAGCCGTAACTTAAAAAGCAGGAAGTTTTCAGCCCAGTTGGTATGGCTCAATGGTTGAGCGTTGTCCTATGAACTGGGTTGGATTCTGATTGGGCCATATGCCCGGGTTGTGGGTTCCATCTCCACAGTGTGAGGCATGCAGGAGGCAGCCAATCAATGATTCTCTCTCATCATTGATGGTTTTTTTTTTTATCTCTTCCCACTCTCCCTTCCTTTCTGAAAATCAATTATATATATGTCAATAGGAAGTTACTAAAAAAATAATTGATGGCTAACATACATGAACACCATGATGACGTGAATGCAATCATATTTAGCCTGAGTCTTGAATGAAAACTACCAAATTTGTCCTTATTAGTTCTCATACCTAAATATCCAAGATACCTCTGCTCTGAGTTCATCCCAAGATTAGGAAGCTCCTGTGTAGTTTTAAATAAATATGTATTTATCTCCATTAAAACCACTTCAACCTAATTATTTAGATTTTTTTTTCTCTTTTTGCTGGCCAGATTCCTTTTATCACCCAGTGTATTGCCTTCAAAATGTAGTAATGAGCACCATTCTGACTGCAGTCACCAAGATGGCGTTTGCTCTCTTTAATCAAAGTTGTCACAGATGAGAAAATTAGGTATCCGGCGAGAAAACGGATCAGATTTATTATAAAGCCAGCATCGACATTCATTAGGTTGTGTGTACACAACCACGGACCAGAGCACCGACATGCTCAGCATAGCATCCGGCGGTAACCAGCTGACCTTGGGGTCTCCTTTGCAGACGTCTGGCCGCGGCCTCGGTAGGTTATGCTCCTGAGTGTGCGGCACGCCGCTGATGGCCAAATCAGTGCAGGTAATTAGAGTGGCTGCCGGGAGGTCATAGATGGTTTCCCCGGCACAGAGGACAGCCTCTTCCAGGGACCAAAAGCTCTAATAGGAGTGATTCTGTTTACTTGCGGGAAGTGAGGCTTCTTGCTTGAAGAGACTCATCAATTCTTTCATGTAATAGAAAATTTAATTGAAGGCAACATCCAGAGGTGAAACTATTATTCAGCGAGTGGCTGTTCTCTGCATTCTGTCGCATTCATTAGGATTGGCCTGATATTTTCATTGTTGAATTCACATGGCAGGATCTCTAAATTACGTTAAAGTTGTTTAAGCATGGGGTTTGCGAAGGCAATCTGTTCGAATGTGAGCCGAACGTAATGCTTGCCGCTGATACATCAGGAGGATAATTTCACCATTGTTTAACAAGGCAACATAGCCATCTACCTCCTCCACCAGTGGGGTGTGAAACGCACCTCACCCTCATACTAGTCATCCGGGTAATTTGTTTTGAAGCAAATATTTACTCTGCAGTCCAAATAGACTGTTTATTAATAATCATGTCCTACTGTTTCCTTGTCTCCCAGGAGGAGGGATGTGATGTGTTGTATCTTTTGTGCATGTCCACTGTATAATGAATAGCATGCACCAGTCAACAGACTATTAAGGAATACTGTTTTAAGAATGTAAATGGGGGGAAAAAGCAATATGGAGAGAACAAAACGCTTTTATAAGTAACCTGCCCATTATACCAGTCAAGGGCACATGCCTGGGTTGCAGGCTTCTCCCTGGCCCAGGCCCTGGTCAGGGCACATGCAGGAGACAACCCATCCATGCGTTTCTCTCACATCGATATCTCTCTGTCTTTTTCTCTCTTCTGCTCTCTCTAAAAATCAGAAAAATATCCTCAGGTGAGATGAAAAAGATACTATTACTAAGATTAGCTTTCACATCTGTAACCCTTGCCATGTGCCAGGTATTATTCAAAGCATTGATTTTATGTGAATGCGTCCAAACAGGTACTATTATACACATGAAGAAACAGAGACTCAGAGATGTACAGCAATCTGCTCAAGTTCACACAGCTATGAATTAGTGGAGCCAGCACTGAACCGTAAGAAGTCTAGCTGAGGAACATCACCTCTTATTCACTAGGCGAAACTACACTTGCTATATAAATCTAAACACAAGGCAAAATACCATCTGGATATGTAAATTCAGCAGTAGCTCGTGTAGGCTGGCATTGGAACCCAGAAAGAGAAACAGGCATGAATAAAATAAGAAGAGTAGGTGATAAAGAAACACTGAGGAAAAGAGATACTCATAAAAGTGGCCAGGGATATGAAAAAGAAAAGACAGACTATAAATTATTGGAGGAGTCCGAGTATAACTGGAATGGAGAACTACAATGTCAAGGATAGAAAGAAAGTGTAGAAGGTCATGACTGAGCAGCAAATGGACTAGGTCTAGTAGAGTTAGGACAGATATGTTCTATGATCATGTGGTGTCGGAGTCAGGGCATCTCTGGCGACCTCACCACGTGCTGCATTGGGAGTAGGGTAGTGATAGAAGTTGAATCAGTGGATTTAGTGGAGTGAAAGTGGGGTAAGGAGTGGAAATAGTAAATGTGCTCGCTTCTTTTAAAAAATATTCTTATTGATTTCAGAGAGGAAGGGAGAAGGAGAAAGACATGGGAACATAAATGATGAGAGAGAATCACTGGAATCGAACTGTGACTTCCTGGTTCTTGGGTGGATGCTCAACCACGGAGCCACACCAGCCTGGCGGTACTTGCTTGTTTTAGACATTTGTATGAGGAGGCAAGAAGAAAATGTTCAGAAGTATAAAGATGGCAAACAGTGAAGAGAAATGCTTTGAAGCTGGAATAGAGATTTGGATACAGTGGTATCTCGAGAATTCGTTCCGTAACCTTGAGGTGTGGGAAACTATGAGATGCTCGAATCTCGGTAAACTGGTGGGTCGTGTGCAGGCAGCCGATCCAAGAGATTACTGCTATCTCAAATGTTGCTTGTATTTCAAAGCAAAAATCGCTCCCTCGAGGGCTCGTATCTCAAACATCTCGTATGTTAGGGCACTCGTATCTGGAGGTAACGCTGTATGTTGATTGACTGCAAGAGGAAAGCTGGAGACTACCAGCACTGATGGAACAAAACTCTGAAAAAAAGAAGAAAGATGGAAGGCCTTGATGGAAGGCACGGGGGAGTGAACCATGTGATTAGGAGGCAGACCACATGATCCTCTTACCTTTACACCCAGAGCAGGGGGAGAGAGGATGATCATATAGTTTTTAAGTTAGGGAGGAAAGAAAATTAGAGAGTTTATCATTTTGAAGATGTCGGCTACAAGTAACGTTGGGAGAGATTGAACTGACATTAGGGGATGGGTGAATTTCTGGGATAATTAAAAAGAAATTAAAGGGCGAGATAAATAACACATAAAATGACTGATGGGGCCCGTTAAAATAGTAACTGAAACACATTACAATCCATTGGTGCTAACCTATGTGTCGCTTTAGTGCCGATCTCTATACTAGTGTTCAGTAAACTGGGGCTCGTTAGCGAAAAAATGGGATTGTATTGCTGATACAAAGGACCCAAGAGTGGAGATTCGCTCAGTGGATGCAAATAAAGAATAAAACCGTTAACAAAATGCAAGGCATTGTTGAGAGTTTAGTTCAGATGACCAATCGCAGATTCTGGCACTGAAGAGAGAGAAAGCAGAGCTGTGTGTGTATAGTAGACTAGGATGGAAACCAGCAACGCAGAGGCTAGAAGTTTCTAAGTCTCGTGAGCCGGTTCATTTGGAGTAAGATACCTGTCACCTGGTGGTGTCAGGAGAGAATGGGATATTGGAGTTAAAGGTTTCTGCAATGCCTTAATTCTGTAAATGACAAAATCAAGGCCCTGTCATAAGTAATGGGGAAGGGGTGGCTGGCTGAAAACTGGAGGTGATTCATTAGATTAACAAGACCCAGGCTCTGACATTCAGGATTGTGATAATATTTGGAAACTTCTCCCTTTCACAGAAGGTTCCCCTGGGCATCAACTATAATTCTGCTCAGGGAGCCTGCCTGGACTCTAATTACATGAGAATGTCACTCTGAGAGTATTTTTATTTCTTCTTAAAGAGTCTTTACAAATCACAGGGAGGGAGAGAAAAGGTCCTTTTTAAAATCTGAAATGACCCCAGAGGCTAATTAATGAAACCCCCTTGGCTGTGTTGAGGAAGAGAATTATATTAGGTGGGCTCTTTAAATTGGCCAGTACTAAGAATAATAGCTGATGAGGTTAAAGTGCTAAGCCATCATAAGTGATAATTTCATCTTTACAACAACTGGAGCAGGTGCCTCCAGGAAAGGTACAAAAGCATCTGCCTGTACAAACGTGCATTTCCCATGGACCTGGTTTTAAATCGCATCTCGATAGCCTTAGAGCTGCTTGACTTGGGATCCCAATTGTTGAATGAGGATGATATTGACCTCATTAAAGAGTTGTTGTAAGACTTAGAGTACACTTATAACTTATTCCATACCTTTTTTTTTGATTTAGAAATAATAGTAAAAATAACCTTACGGTGGTACTTAAGAAGGTACATGCAATAGGTGTATCTGTAATTTTACCAAGTCCACAAACTACTTCATTCTGATTATTACCCTCTGTTTAAAAACCTCTGTTCTGAGTGATTTGATATGATTGCTTACATCTTGCTTTTCAATTTTCTTTTTGAACTGAAATGAGCACTGTTGCCCTGCCTGCCCTCCACCAACATATACACTCCAGTGACTAGGTGGGACTTGGAGATGCCACTCAAAGCTGGAACAGGTTTGTGAATCATTTCCACGTTCACATCCCATGAGAAATAACCATCCCAAGCTGATTTCATTTGCCCACACTTCTTTGGCACCTTTCTTCCCTTCCTATGAAGCTAACCAAGCAGAAATGAATGTTTGCACAAAATATTCAGTTTTCTAGTGGGAGGGTAATCGATATTTTTATAAATCAAAACTTTAAGAATGGCTGTCCAGAAATGGGTACATTTTTATACACCAATAATAAACTATCAGAAAGGGAAACTAAGAAAACTATCCCATTTCCAATTGCATTAAAAAAAATCTATATTAATAAAAGAGAAATATGCAAATTGGCCATCACTTCACAACAGCCACGAGCCAATCGGGAGTAAGTATGCAAATTAACCTCATCACCTCCCTTGAGACTGACAGCAGGGAAGAGGCAGCTCCCAGCACAGCCTACTTGGTCATCACCATGGTGACCGGGGAGCAGGCAAGCAAGGCCTGTTTGTCAGTTGCCGTGGTGTGGAGCAGGCAGGCCCCTCAGAGAGCAGAGAACCAGGGGGAGTGGGCCCAAGCCATCAGTAGGACATCCCCTGAGGGCTCCCAGTTGGAGAGGTTGCAGGTCAGGCTGAGGGACACCCCCATTCCTATGCATGAATTTTGTGCACCAGGCCTCTAGTCTAGGAATAATTATTACCAAGAAGGTAAAAGTCCTATACACAAAAAATTCTAAGACCCTGAATAAAGAAATTGAAAAAGATACAAATAAGTGGAAGCATATACCATGCTCATGGATAGGAAGAATTAACATTGTTAAAATGTCCATCCACCAAAAGCAGTCTATAAATTCAACCCAATTCCTATAAAAATATCAGTGGTCTATTTCACACAACCAGTACAAATAATTCAAATATTTATATGGAATCACAAAAGGCCCCGAATAGCCATAATAATCTTGAAAAAGGAAAGTTAGAGGAATCACACTGCCTGATATTAATCTACCCTACAAGGCTGTAGTAATAAAAACAACATAGCACTGGCATAAAAACAGACACATAGACCAATGGCAGAGAGTCCAGAGTCCAGAAATAAACCCACATCCGTACAGACAATACGCATTTGACAAACGAGGCAAAAACATACAATGGTAAAGATAGTCTCTTCAATAAATGGTGTCAGGAACATTTACAGATATGTGTAAAAACTGAAACTAGACCACCAACTTATACCATACACAATAATAAACTCAAAATGGATTAAAGACTGTAAAACCCGGCATCATAAAAATCCTAAAAATAAAATAGAAGCAGTAAAACCTTTGACGTTTTTCTTGGTAATATCTTTTCTGATCTATCTCCTCAGGCAAGGGAAACAGGAGAAGAAAATAAACCAATGGGACTAGGTCAAACTAAAAAGATTTTTGCACAGTAGAGGACACCATCAGCAAAATAAAAATACACCCCACCGAATGGAAGGGCATATTCGCCAATGACACATCCAATAAGAGGTCAATACCCAAACTTAATAAACTTAATACCAATAAACAAACAGTGAAATAAGTCAGGCAGAGAAAGACAGATACCATAGGACTTCACTTATATGTGGAATCTAAGGAATAATATAAACGAACAAGCCAAACAGAAACAGACTCAGAGATACAGAGAACAGAGTCCAGGCTGCCGGAGAGGAGCGGGGTTTGGGACTGGGTGAAAAGGCGATTGAGAAGTACAGACTCTTGTTACCAAACAGTCATGGGGTGCAGAGTGCAGTCCAGGGAACAGAGTCCATGATATTGTAATATCTATGGACGGTGCCAGGTGGGCACTGGAAATCTCAGGGCAACACTTACCAAACGTAGGCTGTGTGACTGTCTGGCCACTGTGCGGGACATCGGGACACCTGAAATGGATGCAAAATAATATTGAAGTCAACAGGAATTTGAAAAAATGGATGCAAAATAATATTGAAGTCAACAGGAATTTGAAAAAAAAAAAAACACACAAAAAAGTGACTACTTTGAAGGTGGTGGGTGGAGGAGGGAGGGATGTAGGATGGGACCGAGGATGTAGGTCAGATCACCATGACCCTGAGCAGAAGGCTCTTGAAATCACAGAGCGCTGCTATAGCCACGGTGGATCCCCAGGGAGAGCCAGGGATGAATCTGAAAACGAAGCAGATGCTGGGTCTGACAGTTTTCAGAACTTTAAAAGACACGCAGAAAGGAAAGGGGGAAGAAGCTATGTTTTATAATGCGCTTCCATAATCTCAGGTACAGGAGGAAACAGGATAAAGGAAGGAAAAGATATGCACAAACCATCTAATCATTATAAAAACAATCACCCCTACAATTTGCTGCCAGGATTACAATGACAAGAAAAATTAAAAAAAAAAAAAAAGTTGGGCCACCTAGCTAGGTTTAAATGAATTTACGTGTCCTTCTTAGACTGAAATGAGTTTAGAGAGCAGAGATGAGTGACTTTACATCACATGTGGCCATTCATCAGCACTGGTTGTTTTCCTTTCCAGCTGATGAATACTTCCCAGGAAAAGAAGTAAAGAGAAAGAGACCAGAATTTACTTTGGACCCTTTTCTTTAAAAAGATGATTTTTTTCTTCTTTAAAAACCCCTAGCGTGTTCTCATGAAGCGATTACTTTCCCGAGTGGCAATTCCTTCCAATCTGTCCATCACATGTTTCCGCTAATGAATGGCTGGCAAGTGGTGTGAGCTGTGTCATTGATGATCAGACTCTGCCCGTCTTGTGTCTTTCTTCTGCAGAGAAACATTGATAAAAAGCTATGCAACGATCCTCAATTTTATACCATTTTCTCTGCAGGACCGTGGAGCTCTTTTCAAAACAGAAACTGCGTGCGCCTCTCTGCCTGCACGCGTGTGGTGTTGGAGGAGACCAGTCGCAAGGAGAACTCAGAAAGCTCGTTAGGCCTCATTTATTGACACTCCATCCACCGGGGGAGGTGATGTTTCTGCCCGTGGGGGGGTTCTAAGTTTCCCACAAGCGGCTCACTGAGAAGAAAGACACACATAGACAAACATCCCGAATAGATGCATGAATTATTAAGCATATTTGCAAAAAGAGACACGAGGAAGGGCTGCAGATGTGCTTATGAGTCTCCACCGCCCCCACTGCCATGCATAAGTAATGACAGAGGTCAGGGGCGCTGTGCGTCTGTAAATCTGGACCCAGAACCAGGAGTCTCTCTCTGTTTGCAGGGCTTCGGAAAAGAGAATAATTAAGCAACCTCGGGGATTCTAGAATCGAGGGGCCATGAATAATAGATCACAAGGAGGGATGAGTGAGGGGGTTATGAAGAAAGAGAAGCATGACATACAACAGATCCAACAAGAATCGAGGTTGTACTCATTCAGCTAACAGAGGGCCCATTAGCCCAATATTACCGGCCTACCAGCCTTTTTTTAATTTTTAAATATATTTAATTGATTTTTTACAGAGAGGAAGGGAGAGGGAGAGAAAGTAGAAACATCAATGAGAGAGAGAGACATCGATCAGCCATCTCCTGCACGCCCCCTAACTGGGGATGTGCCTGCAATCAAGATACAAGCCCTGGACCCGAATGGAACCTGGGACCTTTCGGTCTGTAGGCCTACGCTCTATCCACTGAGCCACACCAGTTTTGGCCCTACCAGTCTTTTAACTGTATCACAGGTTGCTACTTTTATAATTGAATCATTTCCTCTCAAACTGGTGGAAAATGTTAGGGGGACTTTCCTTCTCCATCCGATGCACCCTGGAACTCAGAGCAGGTCCGTCTCCCTCCCACACAGCCGTGGGGGGCTCTCCTCCACAGAGACACTTAGGGGTCCTGGCTGTCGACGGCTGTGATAACTCCAGTGAATTCCCTACTTCCCAGTCACGCTGAGGGACATGAGACAAAGAGCATCTGAAACCGGTGTGGCTCAGTGGATAGAGTATCAGCCTGCAGACTGAAAAGGTCCCAGGTTCCATTCCAGTCAAGGGCATGTATCCTGGTTTCGGGCTCATCTCTAGTAGGAGAGCATGCAGGAGGCGGCTGGTCGATGTTTCTCTCTCATCCTTGTTTCTAACTCTCTGTCTCTCTCCCTTCCTCTCTGTAAAAAAAAATCAATAAAAATATATTAAAAAATGAATATAAACAAAGATTGTGATTGCTGTATCCTATTTGGGGGAGGAGGGGCAGAGCAAGGAAAATATAGGTGACATCGAAGATGTAAAGTATATTCTTATCCTCATTCTTTGCGACTCTTCTCTGCTCGCGGACTGAAACGCGTGCTCGGTGGAAGAAATGTCAAATGTGAGATTTTGCATAATAACCCTGGTCATCCAGCACTGTTTGTCCTGAAAACGTATGAAATAGCTATTTTAAGGCACAAGTATTATGCAGCACTGCCAGCAGATAGCATTCACTTAAGATGAGCTTGCATTTCGAATGAATAGCGGGCTTTGTCGGTGGTTATTATCTGAATTATTCAAGCAAATGGAAATTTCTTCCGGAATGTATACAGAAATGCCTGCATCGCTCGGGAGCTAGACACTTGACCACAGTGTGTTACCATAGCAACCCTAATAACAGAGTATGTCTCCGTAACTCTGGTTTTAGCCATAACCAACTCTCAAAGGTGAACTAGATCTGACTCTATTGTTTCAATTTCCCCGATGAGAGAGGAAGATAGGGCATTTAGATGTCCCTCAGTATTAATGCTAGTTCCGTTGGAAGAGACAGAACTAATTTATACGGTTTTAAATTTCTATGGTGTTAAGTTTATACGGTTTCCTGATTCCGAGGCAAAACTACTTTAAAATTAGACTATTAGATCAAATTAGGCTTAATTTCCAGTTCTCCTTTTGTTAACGAGGTGAGTGTCTTTTAAGTATTTAAGGCACTATAGGTTCAGGATTTTAAAACAATCGGAGTACAGGGAGGCAATTGGCAAAAAAGTTAAAAATTTCCACCAAAGGCTCACTAGCAACCGAAATGATATTACACGCTTCAGAAATACGTTATTAATATTTTAAAATGTATACCACCAGGAATTTTTGTGCATATAAGTGAGAAAATATTTTAATTTTACTGTGTAAACCTAGTGTGGGCATAATACAAATTGTATAAGTTATATAGTTTAATATGTGATGTTAACAACTAAAGTCCCACTCATTAGTTTTAATTGGGGGCTTTTTATTTAGATTACTTCAGATAGCTTAAGTTTAGTGTTGTCATTCCTATGAGAAAGCTACATTATTGTAGGAATTCTTATGCCATATACACAAACACACACATATAGAGCTCTCTACCTCTATCTCTCTCTGTCTACCTATCTATTATCTATCTATCTACTATCGTCTATTATCTATCTATCTATCTATCTATCTATCTATCTATCTATCTATCATCTATCTCTCTATATCTATTATCTATCTATCTATCTATCTATCTATCTATCTATCTATCTATCTATCTATCCATCCATCCATCCACCCACCCACTTTTGTTGAGGTAGAAACCCCTCTCATTTTAGCTTTTTAAAAACCTAAGAACCGTTGAGATCAGTGAATTCTCTCAATCACACTCCCCCCTGCTGTGCCTGGGGCTGAAAGGTAGCAGATCCAGACTTATCGTCCAAATGGCGCTGTGAGCTGTGCTTTGTGAGCTGAGAGTGCATCAAATGCATCCGAAAATCATGGCCTTGACCCCTAATGAGCTGGTGCCTGTGCAGGAGCCGCCCAGAGAGGCTGCAGGGTGAGGAGTCCCGTTCTCCTTCCTCGGCGAGCCCTCCCTGTCCTCCCTCTCAGCCTCAGGAGTCTCTGATCCGGAGGAGCAGGTGGCAGCCAGCCTGTGTGCGATGGCAGACGCGCCTGGGGATGCTCCTGGGATTTTTCTGTCCCGTTATTATACCGGTTCTCAACCTGTGGGGCACGACCCCTTTGGGGGTGGAAAGACCCTTTCACAGGGGTCGCCTAAGACCATCGGAAAATGCAGATATTCACATCACGATGCATCACAGTAGCAACATTTCATGGTTGGGGGGTCACCACCCCATGAGGAACTGGATGCAACGGTTGCGGCCTGAGGGAGGTGGAGAACCACTGAGTTAGAATGTGTTCGCAGGAGGACACGCGGTGTCAGAAGCCCAGGGACACGTCTCCATCTTGGCTCGGAAATGTTCCTTGGCCTTGACTGCCATGGTTGTGCAATTGTATAAATGAAAATGAGAAGCCCATCGACTTTCCTGTTCCGAGATGTGAAACACGAATGGCCCTTTAAGAGTTCAGAATTTCTGAACTTAAATCTAATGGTCCCTCGAAAACCGGTTTGGCTCAGTGGCTAGATCATCAGCCTGCAGACTGAAAGGTCCCAGGTTCAATTCCAGTCAGGGGCATGTACCTTGGTGGCGGGCACATTACCAGTGGGGAGTGTGCAGGAGGCGGCTGATTGATGTGTCTCTCTCATCGATGTTTCTAACTATCCCTCTCCCTTCCTCTCTGTAAAAAATCAATAAAATATATATTTTAAATCTAATGGTTCCGGCCCAACCAGAGGGGCTCAGGGGTGGAGCGTTGACCAAGAACCAGGAGGTCATGGTTCGATTCCTAGGCAGGGCTCATGCCCGGATTGTGGGCTCCATCCCCAGTTGGGGCCTGCAGGAGGCAGCCGATCAATGATTCTCATCATTGATGTTTCTCTCTCTCTCTCACTCTTTCTTCCTGAAATCAATAAAAACATATTAAAAACAAACAAACAAACAAACAAACAACAGTGGTCCCAGAGTCATATTAATGATGCCTCTGAGTAGTTTAAAGTGCGTCCATATTCAGGATCACATGTATCCTCAGAGAAAATAATTATCTTCGTCCTCTTCCACAGAGAAAAAAATCGAGGATCCAAAAGCCAAGGTATTTATTCTGCGACCCATGCTAACCAACAGCACAGCCGCACATGAAATGCACTGGTCAAGGTGCGCATCACAAATGATGTGCAGGCCCTGAGTGGGTAATTGTTATGTCAATCATGGTGGTGCTGATTGACACACCTAATGCCTTACTTGTCACGAAATTGCTACGGAGAAGGAATTATCATCTCCCTAATATGAGGCTGCTGTGTGTAACTTCCCCAAAGCTGCCCGTCTGGGAATGGGGAGACATGTTTCAAATGTACATCTGCTTAACGCCAACTTGCATGTTCTTCTTACAATATAAAACTAAGATGACCGAAACCGGTGTGGCTCAGTGGATAGAGCGTTGGCCTGGGGACTGAAGGGTCCCAGGTTCGATTCCGGTCGGGGGCATGTACATTGGTTGTGGGCACATCCCCAGTAGGGGGCGGGCAGGAGGTGGCTGATCGATGTCTCTCTCTCATCGATGTTTCTGGCTTTCTATTCATCTCCCTTCCTCTCTGTGAAAAATCAATAAAATATTTTTTTAAAAAACCAAAAACCTAAGATGACAAGTTACAATGGACTCCAGACTGGCCTAGAAAGCATATGGTCTCCTTCAAAACGGATGGAATAAATAATCTGGCGTTTTGGTTTTCTTCAAAGAATAGTAGGTGAGATAGGATAAATACTCTTAATACACGACAATAAAATTTAGGCTTCTGTTCAGCCAAAGTGTGACTATATGCTTTTGTTTTTTATATATTTTTAAAAATATATTTTACTGATTTTTACAGAGAGGAAGGGAGAGGGATAGAGAGTTAGAAACATCCATCAGCGGCCTCCTGCACACTCCCTACTGGGGATGTGCCCGCAGTCAAGGTACATCCCCTTGACTGGGATCGAACCTGGGACCTTGGAGCCCACAGGCCGACACTCTATCCACTGAGCCAAAGTGATTAGGGCTTTTGTGTTTTTTACATCTTAAGCAACATATATAGTCACTGGAAGCTTTCTGTGGGCACGGCTCCGAATTAAAAGCATATGAAGGACCTAAATACATACCTAGTACCTTATCCTAAAACTAAGTATGAAAATAAAGCTTCATTACAAGTAAGCATCGCTGGACCTACCTCAGAGGTGCTGTGTTGTGGAGACAGCCTTCAAAGAACCCCTGGTTGTGGCAGCAAAGGGAACAGGTGGAATTAGTTAGCTCATCAGCTGACCTTAACCAGGGCGGTTATCTCGGGTGATTGTGGGTTAGCCAGGTGGGCCCCATGTCATCCCTTCCGGAGCCCTGCCCCCCTCTCTCAGATCTGAAGGAATGTGGTTTTAAGCTCGCAGCCACAGTGTGCCACAGCTGAAGCCATTCCACGGTTTTACCCATGATGCCCGGGGAAGTTAAGCCGATTCCCCCAAGTGATGCATTAGAAAGGGGGAGAATTGGGATGTGAACTTGGACTCTGGCACCACGCCCGGGATTTTTTATTTTGTTTCTATAACACTGTACCCTGGTATATGGCCCTATGGCTGAGCAATTTTAATAACGGAAATAGCTGCGATTTTTTAGTTTTGTGGAGTCCTCCTATCCATTACATAACGGTAGGTGCAGTTAATCCCATTTAAGGGTTCAGGAGGCCGAGGCTAAGGGAGATTTACCGAAGGACACAGACCAGCGCCGGACATAACAGCCGGGTTATTATTTCGAGAACTTGGCGAAAGATGCTGAAAATAACAACCACCCTGTTTATGCCACATCAGTGTCTGAGGCTGGGATAGACGGTCACGGTCTTTAAAAGGCGGAAAACATTCCTGTGGAATTTCATCTTGCCTGTTTTAGGAGAAGGGGGGAGGGCAGAGGAAAGGTTTCTTTCTTTTTTTATATTTTTTTATTGATTTTTCACAGAGAGGAAGGGAGAGGGATAGAAAGTCAGAAACATCGATGAGAGAGAGACATCGATCAGCCGCCTCCTGCACACCCCACACTGGAAATGTGCCTACAAGCAAGGTACCTGCCCCTGACCAGAATCGAACCTGGGACCTTTCAGTCCGCAGGCCGACGCTCTATCCACTGAGCCAAACTGGTTTTGGCAGAACTACCCATTTTTGACAGAAGTTTGAAAGTCTTCCACTGGAATAGTACATCCATCTGTTTGTTCCTGTCGTTCTCTCCTCAGGCTTTGCTTCGTGCATTTTCACACTCTGCTGGCAGGCGCATCAGCATCAAAGAGCGTTCTGTCACCTGAGAATGTTGGCCCTTTTGTCATTTATTAATATTCCTGATCTCATTCCCCCTGTGTTCCTGATAACTTCCTTTGCTGGGAAGTCTGCTCTGTCTGAAAGGAGTGCAGGTAACCCTGCTTTTTTTTTTTTTTTTTTCATTAGTATTGACATGGTATGTCTTCCTCCTGTCCTTCCTTTTATTTAAAAATATATTTTATTGTTTTTTTTACAGAGAGGAAGGGAGAGAAATAGAAAGTCAGAAACATCGATGAGAGAGACATTGATCAGCTGCCTCCTGCACGCCCCCCACTGGAGAGGTGCCCTCAACCAAGGTACATGCCCCCGACCGGAATCGAACCTGGGACCTTTCAGTCTGCAGGCCGACACTCTATCTACTGAGCCACACCGGTCTTGGCTGTCCTTACTTTTTAATCCACATGTGTCTTTTATGGAAAGCAGGGCACTTGGAGACGTGTCCTGGGGGCCTGTCTCTTGTGACTCATTCGGACAAACCCCGCCTTTTCATTGGTGTATTTGAACCATCGTCATGTAAGGTGATTGTTGATGTAATTAAATTAATATCTACCACATTTATCAGTTTTCTACTTGTTGCCCTTGTTTTTGTCCCTGTTTCTGTCTTCCATACTTTTTCTGCCTTTTGTTTTAATTGAGCGTTTTATACGATTTATTTTCTCTTCTTTCTCAACATACCAATTATACTTTTTTTTCTCCAAAAAAATCTCCCCTTGGTGGTTGCACTAGAGTTTGCAATATATAGCTAGTTAACATGCAATTTTAAGCACCTCTGCGCGGCTTCAGAGGCAGTGCCCATATCTTCTAATAACAAAATGGTCCCAATTCCTCCTTCCAGGCCCCGGATCATGGCTGCCATTCGGAGGCTCACTCAGGATGTGCAAACCATAGCCTAGTTGGATGACATGTGCTGTGTCTCATGGACGTTCCACGCTTGGTCCAGGGAGCCTCAGGAGATGAGGCTTTTATAACACCGTTGGGAGCAGAGTGGAGAGGGCACAGTCCTTTCATCTAGGCCAGTGGCTCTCAACCTTCCTAAGGCTGTGAGCCTTGCCTACAGTTCCTCATGGGGTGGTGACCCCCAACCATGAAATGTTGCTACTGTGATGCATCGTGATGTAAATATCTGCATTTTCCGATGAAAGGGGTCGTTCGACCCCCAAAAAGGTCGTGACCCACAGGTTGAGAACCACTGCTCTAGGCTGAAGACTTGGTCTTTGGGAGCCTGTGCCTGCAGCTGTGAACTTCCCCCAGGCTCCTCAGCCTCCTCCGGCCACCCCTCTGGGGGACGGGACAGGAGCGCGCTCCGGAATTAGTGTCTCTCTTTCCGCAGGTGGGTCCGTCCCTCCTGCCAGCACAGCCGTTTCACACTCAGGTACGAGAGCTTCCTCGGAGGGCAGGTCTTGTGAAGCAGACAGAGGCTCCTGTTATGTGTAATGGGCAATTTCCCCCTCACTTGGCTTTAGGCATGCTGGGATTTTCTTTTCTCTGTGATGTTTGGGGAAGGTATCAAGAACACAGAGTAGACATAACCCTGGCATTATTGACGCTTATAGATCGGCGAGTCTGCTCATAAAGTTCCCAGCACATCAATCCAACTACGTGGAAAGCATTTTTATGTTACGGACCATTTCTTTATCTTTCCTGAAATTTTGGGGAAAATACCAAGTAGGTCCTTGCACTTCAATAGCACAGTATCTATACATGTTTGTTTCTTTTGAAGACGTATAATACATCAGTTTTCCATAGTATCTCATGGTTTATATTTTATTTTTATATTTGGTTTCCCATTTAATTTCAAACTTCTATACTAATAAAAGCCTAGGTGGTCCTTGTACCCTCGAGTGATGCCTTCAGGTCACCACAACATGGCCAGCAGAGGAGGACAGTTGGGGGAGAACAGACCAGCAGGGGAGGGCAGTTGGGGGCGACCAGGCCAGCAGGGGAGGGCAGTTGGGGGCGACCAGGCCAGCAGGGAAAGGCAGTTGGGAGCCATCAGGCTGGCAGGGGAGCAATTAGAGGATGATCAGGCTGGCAGACAGAATCGGTTAGGAGCAATCAGGGCGTCAGGCAGGCAGCAGGCAGGCGAGCGGGGAGGAGCCAGCAGACCCTGGTTATGAGAGGGATGTCCAAATGCTGTTTTAGGCCCGATCCTGCAGTCGGACATCCTCAAGGGGTCCCAGATTGGAGAGGGTGCAGGCCAGGCTGAGGGGCACTCTGCCCCAGACACGAATTTCATACACTGGGCCTCTGATTGTATTAATAAAATCATCACATCCTATTAATAAATGACACTATTATTGTATTAATAAAATTGTCACATCCTATTAATAAATGACAACATTTCCCAGCTGGTGTGGCTCAGCAGGCTGAGTGCTGTCCCATGCACCAAGAGGTCACTGGTTTGATTCCTGGTCAGTGAACATGCCCAGGTTGCAGGCTTGATTCTTAGGAGGCAGCCAATTGATGTTTCTCTCATTTATGTTTCTCTCTCTCTCTCTCTCCCCCTACCCTCCCTCTTTCTCTCTCTTAAAATAAAAATAAAGAATAATACTTTGGCTTTTACATAACAAATAAACTGAGTTCAGCAAGATCAACAATTTGTTCTAGGTGTCAAGACTTGATTTTTAAACTATGTTGTCTTATCGGAAACCTGTGCTATTTATTTTGTTATGAGATATATACAGCAAGTAGATTTTAAAAAAATGGACCTTGAAAATACTTTTAACTCAAAATTGCATGTTGCACCCCTATGTTCGCAGCAGCATGATTCACCGGAGATAAGATTTGGAAACAGCCTAAATGCCCATCAGCAGATGAGTGGATTAGAAAACTGTGGTCCATCTACACAATGGAATACTATGCTGCTGTAAAAAAGAAGAATTCTTACCATTTGCAGCAGCCTGGATGGACCTGGAGAGCATTATGCGAAGTGAAATAAGCCAGGCAATGAAAGATAAATACCACATGACCTCACTCACTTATGGAAAATAAAGAACATTATAACCCGATGAATAAAAAGACAGACACAGAGGCAGTAAAGCACAGAAAAGACTGTCAAATTACAGCAGAAAAGTTGGGGATTGTTGGGGAGGGAGGGACATAGATCAACCAAACACTTGTCTTCATGCATATAAGCACCCCAATGGACATAAGACACGGGGGTGTGTGTTGGATGAGGGCATGTAACAGGGGGTAGGAGAGGCTAGGGGAGGGTTAATGGGAAAAAATGGAGAGATATGTGCTAATAAATGTAATACTTTAAACAATTAGAAAATAAAATAAATAAAAACAAATAAAAATTGCATGTTTTCACTTAATGCTAAAGAATGTTGACAGACACAAAAATAATTGTCCTGCATTCAGATAAATATGAACTAATTACTCTTTAAGACTTAAACCTAAGGCCTTGACAAACATAAATATTTTAGCTTTTGTTAGTGTTAGTGAGGCGACTCTTAGCACACAAATAGAATTTATTAAGAATGAAGTTGAACTCGAGACTGTTGCTATGCTTGCTGTAGATTAGATATCCTGCTCGTTATTTAAATGAACAGAAGTAGGTAATTTATACAGATGGAGTCCCATCTAAGTGTAGGGAAAAGCTGCTTTTTACCTACGTGATTTGTGGTGTGATGGGATGAGGACTGAGTTTAATGAAGGAATAAAAATGTGTATCTTTTTTAAAATATATATTTTATTGATTTTTTTACAGAGAGGAAGAGAGAGAAATAGAGTTAGAAATATCGACCAGAGACAAACATTGATCAGCCGCCTCCTGCACACCCCCTACTGGGGATGTGCCCGCAACCAAGGTACATGCCCTTGACCGGAATTTAATCTGGAACCCTTCAGTCCTCAGGCCAACGCTCTATCCACTGAGCCAAACTGGTTTCAGCAAAAATGCATATCTTTAAATAATTTTATTTTTATTTCAGAGAAAATTGGAGAGATAGAAACATCAATGATGAGAAAGAGTCATTGACTGGCTGCCGCCTGCATTTTCCCTACTTGGGATGTGTCCTGACTGGGATTTGAACCGTGACCTCCTGGTTCATTGGTCGATGGTCAACCACTGAGCCACATTGGCCAGGCAGGAATAA
This sequence comes from Lasiurus borealis, assembly GCA_004026805.1. Taxonomy (NCBI): domain Eukaryota; kingdom Metazoa; phylum Chordata; class Mammalia; order Chiroptera; family Vespertilionidae; genus Lasiurus; species Lasiurus borealis. Next base: position 27,188 of record PVJN01008174.1, read on the forward strand.
AAAAATATGAAAGAATGTTGATTAGGAATTCTGCTGCTTTCAGAGGAAAACCGCTATTTTTTTTTTTTTATGAGGAGTTAGCCCATATGTAAATACATTTCTTTTTTGCAGTTTGGAATCTTTCTTCCAGTCATCCTTTCACTAGAATGAAATTTCACTTAAAATGCATCCTCATCATTAAGTTTAAATGAATGTGTTGAAAAAAAATTTTTTTAACATATTTTATTTACTATTTTTCACAGACAGGAAGGGAGAGGGATAGAGAGTTAGAAACATCAATCAGCCGCCTCCTGCACCCCCCCTACTGGGGATGTGCCCACAACCAGGATACATGCCCTTGACGGGAATTGAACCCGGGACCTTTCAATCTGCAGGCCAACGCTCTATTCACTGAGCCAAACCGTTTTCGGCATGATGTGTTGAAAATTAAAAAAAAAAAAAAGAAATTCAAGTGCTTGCTTTATGTGAATTCTCAGTGCCTCAGGAATTTCTGTGCACATATTCATCTGTATTAGCTATGAGCTTACACATTCGTGTGTCCATATATACATACATCTATGCGTATTAGCTATGTTTATTTTCATTTATTTCCTAGACAACTTGATGTTGCTTTTGCTGGCTGTTTGCTGGGTTCCTTGGTGATGCCGTATCGCCTCTCCCATCAGGAGACGGAAAAAGTGAGCGTGAGGACTTTTCTCTTTCCTGCTGTTGGGCTGTGATTCCGATAAGAGAAGATGTGTGGCTCTGATAAAACAGAAATACAGTTTTCAAAAAGATAGGTCTCCCTGAGGCGCTTTGGAGGAAGGCTGCGGGCGTCAGGATGAGATTTATTGATAATGTTCACGGGAACAGTGAAGTTCAATCTCTGTACAGCGGTACCTTGAGATACGAGTTTAATTCGTTCCATAACCTTGAGGCGTGGGAAACTATGAGACGCTCGAGTCGCGGTAAACTGGTGGGTCGTGTGTAGCCGGCCGATCCGCGTGATGACTCCTATCTCAAATGTGGCTCGTATTTCAAAGCAAAAATCGCTCGCTCGACGGCTCGGAACATAATTAAAGCATAGTGATTCATCACAAAAACAATGTGTAATTATATATTGTGAAATATTTATTTCTAATGACAAATAAATGAAATTTTTTCTTGAATCGTGGTATATAGCATGGGTAACAGTCTTCCTAGGACAACAGTAAACTACATGGCTATACATTGCTACATCGAGGAGCGTGTGTTGGTTCCTAAGACCATGGGAAATAGGTGTTTTCCAATAGTCTTAGGCGACCCCTGTGAAAGGGTCATTCGACCCCCACAGGGGTCCCGACCCACAGGTTGAGAACCGCTGCTCTAGAGAAAGCAGTTGCAGAAACTGGCATCTCAGTCACATGATAGGATGCAATCAACCCCAGAAGGTTCCCCCCCCACATCTGGTGGATCAGGCTCTGCCTCCGAAGCCTCAGAGGGCAGCCTGCCAGGATTGCAGCGGGAAGGCTCTGCTCCCCACGGCTTTTGCACAGGGAATTGAATTTATGGACTCTCCCCAGAGCCGCGGCTGTCACCTGCAAGGTGCCCACGACCGCCTGATTACCTCGGGAGGACCTCGGAGGTAGTTGGGTATGAAATAGAGCACCTCTTCCCGTGGAACAGATTAGAATACCCAGCACAGTTTATAAAGTGTGACAATTCTATTATGTGAGTTTGAACAGCAGCCACTGTTAGGAAAAAAAAAAAATCTCCGAAAATATCCCAGAGAAAAAATAGCTCGGCGGAGCCAGGGACCGTGAAATAACATCAGCTTCATTACCGGGGGGAGAACCGTGTTTGGAGAGCTTCTATCTTGAACACCCGAATGGTGCTCCGTGGAACATGGAAAACTCATCCAGGTAATGTGAAACCGTGACGGCGTAGATAGGTGGAATGGCTGGCTCTCGATGTAATGCCCCCAAATTTCTCCATGATTGGGTTTTCATATTATTGTTGATAATATCCAGGCAACTCCAAAGCAGCAGTGATGATCTTTGCTTTCTATGAATCATGAGTAACGGTGTGTAAGAACACAGTGGATGGGCTCATAATCTGTCTTTCCTAAGGGAAGAGGAATCGTGTTTTAAATACACTTTTTATTTCAGGACTGTTTTTAGATTGATAGGATCCCTTGAAAGAGTTCTTATCTCCTAAGATGAACATATCGTGAGAATGGCACCTTTGTCACCACTCAGGAGCAATGCACTCTCACATTATTAGTGAGCATTTATCCTGGACACAGACGGCTTTAGTTATTCCCTAATGTTCTGTTTCTGTGTCCCGGGATCACATCCAGGGTTTTTATGACGTTTGCTGGTCAAGTTCCCTTTGGGTCTAACAGTGTTTCAGACTTGGATTGTGATGAAAAAAAGGGGTACAGTGGTACCTGGAGATACAAGTTTAATTCGTTCTGTAACCTTGAGGCGTGGGAAACTATGAGATGCTCGAGTCGAGGTAAACTGGTGGGTTGTGTGCAGCCGGCCGATCCACACGATGACTCCTATCTCAAATGCTGCTTCTATTTCAAAGCAAAAATCACTCGGTTGACTGCTCGTATCTCAAAAATCTCGTATGTTAGGGCACTCGTATCTTGAGGTACCACTGTATTTTGTCAGGTCTTCTGTAGAATTTCCTTCTGTTGAGATTTGTGTGATATTTTCCTTTCATAAAATATATATTTCTTTATTGATTTAAGAGAGAAAAGGAGAGAGATAGAAACATCAATGATGAGAATCATTGATCGGCTGCCTCCTGCATGTTCCCTACTCGGGATTGAGCCTGCAACCTAGGCATGTGCTCTTGGCCAGAATCAAACCTGGGACCCTTCAGTCCACTCTCTCCACCGAGCCAAACTGGCTAAGGCTGTGTGTGATATTTTCTTAAGATTAGACTGGAGTGATAGATTTCCGGGAGCAAGACCACCGAGGCAAATGGCCATTCTCCTCCCATGATGTCCAGGGCACCTATGAATGTGACTTATTATTCCTCCTAACACCACACAGGTGGTGCTGGTCCATTTTGTCCACTGCAACCTTCCCTTCCCTTCTGTCTGTACTGTTTTCTTTGACAGAGAGTTACCATGCCTAGCCCACCTGTAAGGAGGCGGGGGGTATAGAGGGTGTCTGCCCTACCTGTCTCCTTAGAAACAAGCATCCATCTCAATTATTGGGAACTTGTCTCTTTTTCTCTATTTACTTATCTGTCCATTGTTTATTTATTACTTACGGACTTCTGATTTTTTTTTTTTTTTTTGGTATTTTCAGTTATAATTCAATACCATTTTATGGATTTTGTTGCCCAAATCGTTCTGACTTGGGACATAGAGCGCTCTTTCCTTTGGCTTTTGTGTCTCTGGCATCTTTCCGCCGCAGTTTTATTTTTAGAGTTTGTTTGTTTTTAATACTTACTTGCTGGCTCCACAAAAGCTTGGTGCCAGGAGTGCTCATTAAACTTGGGTATTACTGCTTCTTAGGAGCTCTCAGCTGCCAGGACAAGAATGCAGGTGCCTGCATAGTCACTCACCTACAAATATTCTGTATATAGCAGGGTGGGGCAAAAGTAGGTTTACAGTTGTGATTACCCAAAACAGTTTATTCTTGTATTATTATTTTCTAGAGGCCCAGTGCATGAAAATTCATGCACTGAAGGGAGCGTCTCTCAGCCTGGCCTAATCTTACAACCCAGGAGATTTTGGCGGGAGGGGAGGCAACTGGGTGATCAGGGGAAGGCCACACCCCCATCACACCTCTGCTGCTGCCACTGCTGGCAGTGCAAGCCTCGGCTGGCCCTGGCTACCCAGGCCTCAGGTGGCCCTGGATGGCTGGGGGGGCTGAGGGGACTGGGGGATTCTGGAGGTAGGTGTGAGGAGTGACCAGGTCTGCTGGAGGGGATTGGGCACCACCATCTTGTGGCTGTGGGTGCCACCATCTCTGAGGGTGGGGCAGTCAATTAGCATATTCCCTCCTTATTGGCTGTGGGCTTCACCCTCTTAGCAATGGCGTGAGGGTCAATTAGCATATCTCTTCTTTATTAGATAGGATTTTTGTATTATTTCCCATATGAACAACTATATATCTGTTTTTGCCCCACCTTGCATGAATATAATTTAAGTTAATCGTCAGTTCACACTGAATTAGGAACTTTTTTTTCAGCATCCAGGATTATATGATGATGTTGAAACTGCATACTCTACATGTCCTTTTGGCTACTTTTCAATAAGTTTATTTTAATAATGTTGTATTGGTCTGTATTATTGTGAAAAACAAAAGTAGACAGATTTTTATCACAGAGCGAGCCACTCTCACTGTAATAAAATTTTCAGTTTTCCATGCTATGGCTCTGGGATTGAGGATGCTGCCTCCAAACTCTGGTGGCCTGAGGCGTCTGTGTGCCCTCCCTCCAGGAGCGGCAGCTGCTGGGGAGCCCGTTCACACTTTCCTCGTCCCTAGGATTCTGGGATTTCTCCCAGAAAATGTTGTTCCTTTTCTCTCTCAACTCGCCAGCGTTCCTCTAAATACGTGTCTTTCAAACCTGCCTGAATATTAAATCACCTGGAAAACTTAGAACAGAAATTCTGATATCTCTCTAGCCCAGACTAAATTCCATTTGTGTAGGATGAGATCCTGGAAATACGTTTTTAAAAAAATCTCCTGGCCCAGCTATCATGGCTCAGTGGTTGAGTGTTGACTTAGAACCAGGAGGTCATAGCTTGATTCCCAGTCAGGGCACAGGCCTGACTTGTGGGCTGATCCCCTATATGGGGCGTGCAGGAGGCAGCCGATGAATGATTCTCTCCCATCATTGATGTTTCTATCTCTCTTCCTCTCTGAAATCAATATAAATATTTTTCTAAAGTCTCCTGGTTGATTATATTGCACGATCAGTCTTAGGGGTAGCATTGACATTCTTTTTTTTTTTTAATATATTTTATTGATTTTTTACAGAGAGGAAGAAGGAGAGAGAGAGAGACAGAGTTAGAAACATCGATCAGAGAGAAACATCACTCAGCTGCCTCCTGCACGCCCCCTGCAGGGGATGAGCCCACAACCAAGGTACATGCCCTTGACGGAATCGAACCTGGGACCTTTCAGTCCACAGGCCGATGCTCTATCTACTGAGCCAAACTGGTTTCGGCAGCATTGACATTCTTTACCTCTAAGGTCCTTTGGCTCTGAGATCTGACAAATCTCTGTGCTTAATTAATATGATCTGTCTGGATCATCTGTGCTCATCTCACACATGATGTAATACATGCAGAATAACCACAGCTCTAAGTACTTGATGCCTGCGCATCCAGGTGAAAGGAAGTTTGTCTTGCGTTTGCTGTAGACCCTTCTGTCCTGGTACCCGATCACCCCGATTTTAGACGAGGGGCTGGTAACCATTCAGGAAAATCACACTGAACTAGGCCGAGGCAGAAAAGCCCTTTCAGAGTTCAGAGTTCAAGTCCGCAGTGGGCCATTTGAAATGCTTCCTATGTTCGCCAATGACATGCTTTTGTTGACCTACTTTGAGATGGGGAGACTCAGAGCTTCCAAAAACAGGAAAATACCATTCCTCTGGCTTTTGTACCCAAATCCCAAACAGTGGTGCGGGCAGCTCTAGGGGTCCTCAGGGGAGTTTCTACGGGGTGCCCTCACAATCCATTCAGGGACCGTCTCGGGACCGAGGTCAGGAAGACTGCAGTCTAATGACCATGAGTAGTAAACTAAGAACCGCAGACCGTGGATTCTGGTCCTGAGACTCTGAAAGCCTTCGATACCAGGGAAGTCATTACACTCCATGTGCTCTGGCTTCTTCATCTGTCAACCAGGGGTAATTGCTTCTTCTTCATTAGGATGCGGAGGCCATACACTAGGCAATCTGTGAGAAAACACTGTAGATGCTGTAGTGCATTACATATATATATATATATATATATATATATATATATATATATATATATATATATGTCACAAGGCCAAGCTGTGGTGGTCCTTCTATCTGATCTGCGATTTCAGCGCATCTCCTCCTGGGAAGTGTTTGTGTGTGCGTGTGCGAGTGAAAACTCATTTGCCACAGTTTATTTGTAATACAGTGGTACCTCGAGATACGAGTTTAATTCGTTCCGTAACCTTGAGGCGTGGGAAACTATGAGATGGTCGAGTAGCGGTAAACTGGTGGGTCGTGTGCAGCCAGCCGATCCGCGCGATGACTCCTATCTCAAATGTTGCTTGTATTTCAAAGCAAAAATTGCTCTCTCCAAGGATCGTATCTCAAAAATCCCGTATGTTAGGGCACTCGTATCTCGAGGTACCACTGTAATAGGTCCTTCCCGACATTTGCACCATGCTTCTTGACCTGATTCCAGTTGTCTCTGCCTGTGTCCTCTTTCCACATTGACTTCTCTCTACATCTTGACTCAAGTGCACCGAGAGTACCCCCAAGAGCAGACAGAGCCCGCGGGCACTGGTTGACCAGGCGGAAGGAGTGACTACACGTAGCAGTTTGATCAGCTTCTGCCCGCCCAGCTCTGAGATCGGTGATTTCAGGGGTGTCTCTGACAATCTATGAGCCTCTGCCCCCGCCGCACACGAGTAAAGAAAGGTATTCTGGGAAACTCACAGGAAGAGCCTTTATTGGGGGTTTGATGATGAGCAAGGCGGCTGGCTGGCTCTCCACATTAGCTCCTCTGATGGGGTTCGCTGAGTGGAGAATGAGGTGGGGGGGCAGTGAGGCTGTGTGTGGGCTGCTGCTGGTTCCAAAGTTAGCCTTCTGACATTTTTTTCTTTTTCGGCTGCACATTTTCCCAGCGTCTCTGAAGCGGGTTCTTGACTCTGCACGTGTAGCTGCTGTTTCTCTGTCGGTGAGGACGGTGGCACGAGGTGAAATGGAACTCGTGGCCTGCATGCCACACGCAGGTTGATGGGGGGGGGGCGGGGTCAGGGAGAGTGGCCAGATTCCCACCTGACCCACTGCTTCCTGGCACCGACCACTCAGCCTCCGCCCGGGCGGTGCTGTGTGCAGAAGCGGGTGCAGAGAACTTGAACCTGAAGCCCGGGCTGGACTACACCCTGTTTACACAAAGAACAACAAACCGTCCAGACGCATTAGACCATCACACTGTCAACTGCAGATGCACCGTGATTCCTGGCTGCGTCTGAGGCTGGTGTCGCTCAGTGGATGGAGCGTCGGCCTGCAGACTGAAAGGTCCCAGGTTCGATTCTGGTCAAGGGCATGTACCTTGGCTGCTGAGACTCTCCTGCACCAAAAGGATCCTTTAACCCAGCGGTTCTCAACCTGTGGGTCGCGACCCCTTTGGGGGTCGAAAGACCCTTTCACAGGGGTCGCCTAAGACTATTGCAAAGCACCCATTTCCCATGGTCTTAGGAACCAACACACCGCTCCTTGGTGTAGCGAAGTATAGCCATGTCGTTTACTGTTGTCCTAGGAAGACTGTTGCCCATGCTACACCACGATTCAAGACAACATTTCATTTATTTGTCATTAGAAATAAGTATTTCACAATATATAATTACATATCGTTTTTGTGATTCATCCCTATGCTTTCATGATGTTCCATTTGTAACAACGAAAATACATCCTGCCCATCAGATATTTACATGACAGTTCATCACAGTAGCAAAATGACAGTGATGAAGGAGCAACGGAAATCATTTTATGGTTGGGGGTCACCACCCCATGAGGAGCTGTCTTAAAGGGTTGCGGCCTCAGGAAGGTGGTGAACCACTGCTCTAATCTGAGAGGCATCCGCTCCATCTTGGAGAAGGAGAACAATTTTCACTAAGAAACCTCAGAGGCATTTCAAAGCCAGGAGCCTCCGAGCCCCGGTACAAAGCGAGCGAAGTCACCCGGTGTGCTCTGTCTGAAATAAGCCGCAGGTCGCTCTCTGTAGGCGAATCGTAGGTTTATTTTCAGAGAGGAACCGTGAGGCCAGCGCTGCCTCTGATCCCCTGTGGGACTTGGGAAAGAGGGAAGCTCATGTCAGGCGCTTTTTATAAGACACCCCGCACTTTCTCCAGGACCCCTCTCTCTACCCAGCATGCACCCGGCTTTTCAACCATTGTCCCTGCCACTCCATCCTCACCCACACCCCTTCCTCACGTTTGATCATAGACATAAATGAACTCAGCTCAACTCCTTTTCTTTCCCGGAGACACATCAAAAAGTGAAACTTCAGTCCACAGGGAAAGGAGGATTTGGAATCTCTCTCTCTTTTTTAATAAAATATATTTTATTGATTTTTTTTACAGAGAGGAAAAGAGAGGGACAGAGAGCTAGAAACATCGATGAGAGAGACACATGGGTCAGCTGCCTCCTGCACACCTCCTACTGGAGATGTGCCCGCCACCAAGGTACATGCCCTTGATCGGAATTGAACCTGGGACTTTTCGGTCCCCAGGCCAACACTCTATCCAGTGAGCCACACCGGTTTGGGCCAGGATTTGGAATCTCTTGGAAACCTCACCCAGGGGTCTCCCTGGCTTTGGGTGACAGAGGGGCCTTCAGCTCTGAGCTCAGCAGGCAGCAGTGGAGTGGAAGTCCTTACTCCCAGCCTCTCCCTCTGGGACTTGCTGTGGAGAAATGCCAGGCCAGGCCAAGGGGCAGCCAGACTGGGCCCTAGGGGTCTGGCCCCAGCACCTCACTCCTCTCTAATGGGGAGACAGCCACCCCCTCACTTCAGACATCCACCCAGACAACGGGCAGAAGGATTAATGGCTTCAGGTCACATGAAGGCCCGGCAGAAAGACAGACAGAGGAGTCAGGTTGCAATGGTGTTCACACGTAGCACATCCCATACAAAGAGGCTGGGTACATAGAACTGTAGACAGCTCGGCCACTAAAGCCACGTTTTCCAATCATCAAACCCCTGCTTCTGACCTCTGACCCTGGGCCATTGGCTAGCCACCTTTCCCCCAAGGCGTGTGTTCACAGACTGGGGTTCGGGACCAGGCCAGAACCAACAGGGTGGGGGCCCGCTTTATTCAGATATTTGGGGTACGGGAGGGGAGCAGGTGTAAAACCACAGCCTGACGTCTGAATGCTGGGTCCAGTGAGCTACACTGGGAATCACACTGACGCTTCTAAGGACTGGATGGTCTCCCAAGGGGGTGGGCTAAATGCACCAAAGCCCCCTGCTGCAACATTTATTCTTTTTTAAAAAAATATTTAAAAAAATATTTTATTGATTTTTTTTTTTACAGAGAGGAAGGGAGAGGGATAGAGAGTCAGAAACATCGATAGAGAGAAACACCCATCAGCTGCTTCCTGCATGCCCCCTCCTGGGGATGTGCCCGCAACCAAGGTACGTGCCCTTGAGTGGAATCGAACCTGAGACATTTCAGTCCACAGGCTGACGCTCTATCCAATGAGCCACACTGGTTTCGGCTACAACATTTATTCTAAAATAGTGGTTCTCAACCTTCCTAAGGCCGCAACCCTTTAATACAGTTCTTTAAGTTGTGGTGATCCCCAACCATAAAATAATTTTTGTTGCTACTTCATAACTGTCATTTGCTACTGTTATGAATCTTCATGTAAATATCTGTGTTTTCTGATGGTCTTAGGAGACCCTGCTATCTGTTTGCGACCCACAGGTTGAGAACCGCTGTTCTAAAGGGAACCAGAGTGCCAGGAAACGCTCTCTGAAGAGTGTACCCTGTCCCTAAGGAAGCCCCTGTCCATGCGAACTGGCTGCAGAGAAAACGGTCGCTCCAGAGGAGTGCCAGGAGCCAAGGGCAAAGGGCGGATCGGCAGGGACTGTTCTCGCCCTCTGAGCTCCAGGAAAGACGGGTCTTGTCTTCTGCAGAAGACGCAGACAACCGTTTCTCTTTTTCCTAGGCCACAGAAGAAATTCTAATCAGTCCACAGAAGCAGAGCAAAAAAGCTGTAAATGCTCTGAGACTAAAACGTTTCTAAACATTCCCGCTCTAGAATTCGTAAACACAGACAGAAGTGGAAGGCAGTAGCAAGTCTCAAATGTCACACCATGCTGGCCCTGTCCTAGATGCTTCCCTGTTTTCCTTCTTTGCCTTATTTCCATCTTCAAACTGCTCTGAGGTAAACGTGTTATTGTGTCGGATTTACCGTCTTAGAGAAAGGAGGTTGCTAAGTCTCATAATAGGTGTATCTGGCACAAGGACACATGTTCCCTCAGCTTTAAAATATGAATTCCGGAATCTTTTTTCTCCCAAAGGTAATAAAAAATACTTCTAAAGTTTCTTCCAGTTCCAAAAATTCTAAAAATACAGGTAAGTGGTAGCATTAACAATCCTTTTTCTAGCGAGACTTAAGTCTTGTTACATGCAACTCGGAGAATATTCCTGGAACTCTGACAGCGGAGGGAGAAAAGCCATAGAAATGCTGACTGGACTCACTTAAAATTCATGGTGACAAACCTCAAAGGAAATCTGGCCCTTCCTGGCGACCCTGCTCCACACCCCTGGGAGGGTCCCTCTGTCACTCAGCTCCTTGTCCTCCGCTCCTCTCCCTCACGCCTCTACCACTTCCTCTGCTCACTCGCAGTTACTGACTCTGCTGTTCTTTAATGGCGGGATGGGAAAACTTCCAGAGGCTTCCATGTACATGTCTGTATCTGTCTGTGCTTCGAGAGAGGAAATAGGGGCTGGCTGACTGCCACAATCGAACCCCATTATTTTATAAGCTTTTCTTCTTAAGTTGTTCACTCGCTCAATCATTCCCAGTTTTTGTCTACCTCCTGAGACATTCCAAAGAGTGCATGTATGGGCACACCTGCTTACACATATGTGTGTTAGCTTCAGTTCTCATGGTCCACACTAGCGAGGGTCTATAAAGGCCCTGGGAACACTGAATTAGAACGAGTGCTTCTGGCAGAAAGAGAGCGATAGTCCCAGGAGTCTCAGGTCACAGCATCTTCTTTTTGTTTAAAGACACATTAACTATGTATTTCGGACATGGAATTCATTGCCTGGTCTTTGAATAATTTAAGGCCGGGAACTTTGGAAGTGATTTGCATTAATTAGGTTTGTCTGTCAACGCCTTGAAAAACAAGCCGGGCTCATCAGCATTAGAAAGTGACTCCTCTATAAAACCCTTTTCTTACATAACACTTAGTAGGCACTTTTAAAGATTATCTCCCAGGCTCCGGATCTGCAGACTCTGCCTTGCTTTTAGGGTTAACAGTTTCATGCCAGATCTCCTTTTGCAATGTGTGAACTACCAGCACTAGCTGAGTGGGTTTAACATTTCCTGAACCCTGGTCATGTGACTGTGCATTTATTTGGCTTCCATTCTCATGACAATACTGACCACTCTGGCTTTTTATTTACTTATTTTTTTAATATATTATATTGATTTTTTACAGAGAGGAAGGGAGAGGGATAGAAAGTCAGAAACATCCATGAGAGAGAGACATGGATCAGCTGCCTCCTGCACGCTCCCCACAGTGGAGATGTGCCCACAACCAAGTGCATGCCCTTGAGCGGAATCGAACTTGGGAACCTTCAATCTGTGCACCGACGCTCTATCCATGGAGCCAAACCGGTTTCGGCAACACTATGGCTTTTAAAAAATCAGTCATCATCTCATGAACCTTCAAATTTAGCCATTTCCCCCCCATCTTTGCCATCTATAATAATAAAAGCATAATATGCTAATTAGACCAGACAGCTGAACGACCTTCCGGACATCCTTCCTGACAACCTTCCAGATGAAGCCAGGCTGCGAAGGTCGAGCCTCTTGCACGAAATCCATGCATCGGGCCCCTAGTAACTTTACAATGTGCTAGAGATGGCACTTACCACTTCCTGGAGGAGTCTCACCTACAGCTTGTTCAATTTCCTCTTCCTTTTTATGACTGTACCATTTTGTTGATTCATTAACACTGAACTCAGAGCCCAAATGAAGGCTGTCTGATGCCCATACTTCTCCGTAACGCATGCCATTGCCTTCTCAGGCTTAGGAGCACTGCATGGCAGCCCTCAGGACCGCCATCTTGGTTGGTTTATTTTGCATACTTGCTACTGATTGGCTTGTGGGTGTAGCAGAGGTATGATAATTGTATGTTTCTTTTTTTTATTAGATAGGATATATCTCTCTATATATACATATATATACATATATATATGGCATAATTGAAAAATAACAAAAATAAAAGTTTTGTCTCTGGTTCACCTGTAGTTTAATGCCTTACATCTCTGCTCCTCCAAATCATATACAATTTCCCTAGCTCCCATAACCAGAGGTATACATGTTATTAAACGTTAATTTTCCCCCCTGCTGCTCTATAATGTCAGAGGAACTGTGAAGGGTAGAGAAAGTTTTTCTCTCCAATATCCTCTTCACCATCATTTAGAGTAAATATCTTAAAGGTCCTGTTTTCCTTATACTGAAAATTCTCTTCTTTCATTTAAACTTTTAAGGGTCTTAAAACTAATGCTTATTTGTATGCATAATGCTTAAATTAATTTGTCTGACATTTTTAACAAGCATTTTGATTTTTTGATTTTTTCTTTTCTTTGAAAAGCAGATGTAAAATATCTTTCAAGTGCTTAAAGTATCAAATAAATTCAACAAATATTTATTTAGTTCATTACTTCATATAAATGTATATTCCTAAAATTTGTTAAATGTTAGTTTTCTTAAAATAAGATATTTCAATCTTATGTGTTGAGATAAATTACTCATCTTTGTAATACTATCATTTAGATAATGATGATATTTTTATGGTAATTCTTTAACAGCATGGTGATGTACAAGTAAATACTTTTTAAATTATCTATGCACAAACATTATCTCTCTCTTTTGAATCCATTGAAAGAAAATTAAATGGCCTGAATCTTTCATTATGTGGCAGAATTATGTCCCTTCACTGCTAGTATAGCGTACCTAATTAACATAATATTAAAGAATCAACTTTATTCATGCATATTTTCTTCCTCAGGGTCTTCTACTTTTAATTTCAATGAAATTCCAATCACCTTATATAGTCACATTTTAAGATGATCATCACTGTCCAAATATTGCTTCTCATGTATGTTTATAGTAATTAGTCTGATTTACTTTAATGCAGAGTAAGATTAGCAAACATATGCAAATAAGTGTAGAGGGAATAGAATCAAAATCGGTGCTTCTGACTCAGCTTCAGGCAAAGTGAAGAGTATTGAGAATTTATCTGTGTCAGACCCTTTTTGGTACTTATTCTTCCCAGATGTGTGTATAAGTTCTTGCTGTCACCATCCTTTTCAACTACATCAAGGTTTATGAATGTTGTCACTGCTCCTTCAAATGAATGGACTCATGTGTTTTTTCCCACAACATAAGAATTAATCAAATTGAAAAAAATGAATATACACTAACCGATTTGGTAAAAGAGTTGTATCTAACTTAGTGTGTATGGAGGCCATTTTTTTTTTAAACTCAAGTGTACTGAGGTATAATTTACAATTTAAAATGTATGATTCAGTGAATGTTGGCAATAAATGAGATAATATATAGAAAGTGCCTAGCTTATTGCGAACCACCCAATGCTTTCTCCATGGGCAGCAACCACTGATCATTCAGTGTCAATTCAGTTCATATTTCTAACCACTACACTGCAAGATTCGGAATAATCGTGAGTAGTTTTTGTTTCACATTCTCTCCTCAACCCATCAGGCATCCATCTGCTGGCCCAGATGGATTGTATTCACCATATTTCCTCTTAGGAAAAGTAACAAATAGGGGTGGGCCAACGTAGATTTATAGTTGTGAGTATGCAAAACACAGTATATTCTTGTATGATTATTTACTAGAGGCCCAGTGCACAAAATTCGTGCTCAGGTGGAGTCCCTAGGCCTGGCCAGCGATCAGGGCCTGCTGGGGCCTTCCTTTGTTTCTCGCTGTCCCCTGGTGGTCAGCACACATCATAATGAGTGGTCGGACTCCTAGTATCCCGGTTGAAATTGTGAGGGGACATTCTGCACATTAGCTATACGGTTGGTACCTCGAGATACGAGTTTAATTCGTTCCGTAACCTTGAGGCGTGGGAAACTATGAGATGCTTGAGTGGAGGTAAACTGGTGGGTTGTGTGCAGCAGGCCGATCCGCGAGATTACTCCTATCTCAAATGTTGCTCGTATTTCAAAGCAAAAATCGCTTGCTCGAAGGCTCGTATCTCAAAAATCTCGTATGTTAGGGCACTCGTATCTCGAGGTACCACTGTGTGTAAATGGGGGTGTGTGTGTGTTATATTATTTGCCATACAAACAACTGTAAACCTACTTTTAACCACCCCTGTATGTATTTTCAAGGCAGTCCTACATGAGCCACTTGGTAATTATATGCACACATATGTGTATTTCTGTGTAAGAGTACTTGTGTTTTATTAGTCCTCATTTCAAAATGTCAAATAAGGAACTGATGTTGACAATATTCAGTTGAATATTCAAAGGTGAGTCCTACAGCTTTGCCCACAAATCCACAGTTACCAGTTACTCACTCTGCCAACACCCTTTTCTTTTTTCTAATTAAGCTGTAGAACTGTCATGATTCAGTGTACATTTTATAAACAAACACACCACTACCCAGCCAGCATGGCTCAGTAGTTGAGAACTGACCTATGAACTAAGAAGACCTAGTTCCTTTTGTGGTCAGGGCACATGCCTGGTTGCGGGCTCCATCTTCAGGGGGAGGCATGCAGGAGGCAGCTGATCAATAATTCTCTCTCATCACTGACGTTTCTATATCTCTCCCTTCCTCTTTCAAATCAATATATATACATATATGTGTATATATATGTATATATATATATATAATCATACCACTATATTTGATAAAAATCACATTTCTAGGCTATAAAGTAATGTCTGAGAACTCTAATATGATCCCTGAAATGCTTATAAATATTTTAATCAGAATAATTAGGCACTCAATTCTTAAGGAATAGTAAAATATAAAAAGCTAAAAAAAATATTGCAGAAACATAAATTTATCAGCCGCAGCAGGTCATTAGTTCAAGGAATGAAAAAAAAATATCCAAAGAACATTATTCTCTTCTGTTGAATTAAGCAGGAAACCAGTTGAAGAGGAATCAATTAGATTCTGAGAGTTAAAACCACAGCGATGTAATGAGCAGCAGATAAGCGTCTTTTCTCAGCAGTGAATGAATGCATCCTGCATACAAATAGAGTTCCTTTTTCGGGAGATGTATGATTTATCACTAATTGGAAAGTTCTAGAACAGCAGTTTTCAACCTGTGGGTTGCGGCCCATTTGGGGGTCGAACGACCCTTTCACAGGGGTCGCCTAAGACTATGGGAAAACACCTATTTCCCATGGTCTTGGGAACCAACACACCGCTCCTCGGTGTAGCAAAGTGTAGCAATGTAGTTTACTGTTGTCCTATGAAGACTGTTGCCCACGCTACACCACGATTCAAGACAACATTTCATTTATTTTTCATTAGAAATAAATATTTCACAATATGTAATTACATATTGTTTTTGTGATGAATCCCTATGCTTTAATGATGTTCCATTTGTAACAACGAAAATACATCCTGCCTATCAGATATTTACATTACAGTTCATAACAGTAGCAAAATGACAGTGATGAAGTAGCAACGGAAGTAATTTTATGGTTGGGGGTCACCACCACATGAGGAGCTGTCTTAAAGGGTCTCGGCCTTAGGAAGGTTGAGAACCACTGCTCCAGAAGAAAGGTGGTTTCCAGAATCACTCATGGCCACGTGCTTCTCAGTCAGCTGCAGGAGGCATCTCTGTCAGCCTCGGCTGCATCCATCTACCCTCTGGGCCTGCCCTGTGCTCCCACAGAGACCACATTTCTGCAGGCTGTTCCAGGGTCAAACACGACTGGGGTGAACAGAACCACGGGGGTACGTACCATCACAAGCCAATTCCCACAGTGCACTGGGCCACTCTGGTATCACATGAAAGTGAGATCACGTGATGCGTGTCTTTCTCTGACTGGCTTATTTCACTTAGCACAATACTCTCCACGTTCCTCCATGCTGTCTCAAAGAATAAGAGATCTTTTTTTTTTTTTTTCTAGAAAAATAATGTGGATTCCAGGTCTCCACCTGAATCACCGAGTCAGTATGTCCAGACACGACCTGGGGATTTTACTTTTATCAAATAAGACATGTGATTTTTGCAAGCTTTCCATTTGAGATCTGCTGCCTTAAAATCTAAGGGGCACTCTACTTTCAAGCCACAGGTGACTGAATTGAAGTTTTTAAATAGTGCTACTAGTTGTTGCTTTTTAAAAGACAGTTTTAAAAATAAAACAACGGAACAACAACTTATGGTGGTTCTTTCTCCACGATGTACCTTTGCATCTAGAAATTCATTGCTGCCCTTCAGATCAAAGACAGAAACTGAGGACTTCCTCTTAGCCAAGATTTTATCCTTTGGTTTCTCACCTTTGAAGTCCATCAAAACCCAGAGTTATAATATTAAGTAGGAAATTATGGTTCAGACCTATGATACGTTGGTGGCTATGAAGGGAAACTTTGACTTTTCTTAATAAACATATATTTTTCTGATGATCAACATTTAGTTTATGACTGATGAACATATCCATTAAATATCTTATTTTGGACAATTCAGAATACAGAGAAAACATTTTACATTTTATTGATTTTTTACAGAGAGGAAGGGAGAGGGACAGAGAGCTAGAAACATTGATAAGAGAGAAACATAGATCAGCTGCCTCCTGCACTCCCCCCACAGAGGATGTGCCCGCAACCAAGGTACATGCCCTGGATCAGAATCGAACCTGGGACCTTCCATTCCACAGGCCAATGCTCTATTCCAGCGGTTCTCAACCTGTGGGTTGCGAACAGCTAGCAGGGTCTCCTAAGACCATCAGAAAACCCAGATATTTACATTAAGATTCATAACAGTAGCAAATTACAGTGACGAAGTAGCGACAAAAATAATTTTATGGTTGGGGATCACCACAACATAAAGAACTGTATTAAAGGGTTGCGGCGTTAGGAAGGTTGAGAACCACTGCTCTATCCACTGAGCCAAACCTATCTTGACCAGAGAAAACATTTTAAACCAAACTCTAAACATTTTACATAGTTCTAATTCATTCATTAGGGTATTTTTTTTCATAAGTTAAATATTCAAATATAGTCTTTCAAATGTGTCTTTATTTTCTCAGTTGTTACTCTATGTTATTGTTTAAAATATCAAGCCATTTTTAGTAGTGCAGTTGTATGCGTTCCTTTATGTCCTGAATAACTTTATTTTATTACATTTAGTTTCCTGCTTTCAAAAATGCCATTTCTGTTTTTGAAAAGTATTTTCTTACCATTCATGATGTGTCTGTAAGTCTCTTTTTTACTGAGCTAGCAAAAGATTAGACTTTCCTTTTTTGTTATTTTTATTAACATAAAAGCTGAACTTTCCAGAAACTTGGCGTGACCTTTTCCACTTGTGATGTTTTCATATGCCAGTGGCCAGTGAGCTTCCTCTCTCAGTCTCCACTGAGAGCTCCAGGCTGAGAGAATGAGCGAGGGATTAGAGCAGCGGTTCTCAACCTTTCTAAGGCCGCGACCCTTTAATACAGTTCACATGGGGTGGTGACCCCCAACCATACTTCATAACTGTGATTTTGCTATTGTTATGAATTATAATGTAAATACCTGTGTTTTCCGATGGTCTTAGGCGACCCCTGTGAAAGTGTCCTTCAACCCCCAAAGGGGTCGAGACCCACAGGTTGAGAACCACTGGATTAGAGTGATAGTCCTCGTCACGTGCTCTAGCTTCTGGCTACAGTGCTCTTTCCTTTACTGCACCATGTTTTCCGGAGATTTTTCTTATGCTGGCTGCTATTTTCCTAATATTCCTGTCACATTTGCTGGGCATCACTTTGATCAACAATGTCATGGCTGTTGGCTTTATTTCTCTGTAAATATGTTAACATAATTCTGGGAAAAACAGGTACAATCTGCACTGGAATTCATGTTTCTCTGTTGCAAAACCAGGTGAAGTTAAGAATGCATTTCTTGCCCAAACCGGTTTGGCTCAGTGGATAGAGCGTCGGCCTGTGGACTGAAAGGTGCCAGGTTCGATTCCGGTCAAGGGCACGGACCTTGGTTGCGGGCACATCCCCAGTGGAGGGCGTGCAGGAGGAGGCTGATCGATGTCTCTCTCTCATCCATGTTTCTAACTCTCTATCCCTCTCCCGTCCTCTCTGTAAAAAATCAATAAAATGTATTTTTTAAAAAAGAATGCATTTCTTACCCCTCATTAAAGAAAACAGCGGATGTGTAGCTCAGCCAATGGTGAGTCTGATTACGGGGTTCTTAATTTGCTCTAAAGTGGTCCCTCCCCTGGCCTGTGTGTTCAGTGGCTCCAGCGTCAGCCTGCACGTAGCTGCCCAGCTTCCTCATCTTCCCCCTCCTTTGCCTTCTCCCCACTTTTCCTTCACGCTCAGGATGAGCAGAAACCCTTTGCAGTGAAATTCAAAACAGTAGCTCTTGCCCTCCTGTGATCTGCAGGCACAATGACTGATGAAGAGATGATCAAGCATCTGTGTTTATAGGCTTCATTCCTCCATTCAAGTTTTTTCACTCTCATTCCCTCCTCCACTTTGACAACCACCAGCATGTTCTCCATATCTCTGGGTCTGATTCTGTTCGGTCCTGTCTCTCCATTTTCTGAGATCCCACATTTAAGTGCGTTCACGCAGGATTTGTCTTCCTCTGTCTGACATATTCACTGAGTGTAATGCTCTCTGGGTTATTCACGTTGTCACAAAAGGCAAGATTTGTTTTTTTTAATGTGGAGGAATATACCATTGTACATGTGTATCATGCCTTTTTGTTATTGTTGTGGTTCATCTTCACCAGAGGATATTTTTTCCAGTGATTTTTTTTTTTTATATTTTATTGATTCACAGAGAGGAGGGCAGAGGGATAGAGAGTTAGAAACATCGATGAGAGAGAAACATCGATCAGCTGCCTCCTGCATGCCCCCTACTGGGAATGTGCCCACAACCAAGGTACATGCCCTTGACCGGAATTGAACCTGGGACCTTTCAGTCCACGGACTGAAGCTCTATCCACTGAGCCAAACCGGTTTCGGCTCCAGTGATTTTTAAAGAGCCCAAAGGGAGGGGGAGAGACACACACAGAGGGAAACACGGACCGGTTGCTTCCATTGATCAGGGACGGGGATCAAGCCTGCAACCCAGGTACCAGTCCTGTAGCAGAATCAAACCTGGGACCCCTCAGTCCCCAGTCCGATGCTCCAAACACTGTGTCAAGTCAGCCAGGGCCCATGTCTTCTTGATCCATTCATCTGTTTATGGGCATCTAGGTTGTTTCCATAGCGTGGCTATTGGAAACAATGCTGCAATGAACATGGGGCTGCATAGAACTTTCTGAAATAACTAGAGGCCCGGTGCATGAAATTTGTGCATGAGGGGGCGGGGGGTGGTCCCCTCTGGCCAACCTGCACCTCTCCAATCCAGAACCCTTTGAGGAATGTCTGATTGCTGGATTAGGCCCAGGACATCCCTCTCACAATCCGGGACTGCTGGCTCCTAACTGCTCACCTGTCTGCCTGCCTGATGGCCCCTAACTGTCTCTGCCTGCTAGTCTGATCACTCCTAACTGCCCCCCTGCTGGTATGGTCACCCATACAGCCTGCTGTTTGGCCATTACTGTGATGGCATTTTGGACAATTTGCATATTCCTCTACTATTAGTATAGACGTTCTGGTTTTCTTCAGAAAAATACCCAGAGTTAATTGCTGGATCACATGGCAGCTCTATTCTTTTCTTCTTCTTCTTCTTAAGAAGCCTCCCTACTGTTTGCCAATTTACAACCCCAGCAACAGCATCTAAGGGTTCCCTTCCCCCTCCATCACCAGCACTATCGCAGATCACATAGTAAATAAGAGAGGAACCAGGACATGCAAGCACCAAGCCAACTCCGAAAGATGAGACTTGCTGAGTTGATAATATCCCAAGGACACTTGGAATTGTCCTACATTAAACCCAGGTGGGATAAATTAGCATATAGATGACAGGAAAGATGGGGATGGATATTTCGAGGGGAAGATAACCTTATGTCCATAAATTACAGTCTCCAGTGTGGTTATGGTGGATAGTTGGCTGCAGGCTAGCCCACTGGCACCTATCAGAGCTGCCCTCTGCCTGTCCCTCTAGGAACCATTGCACGGGGCTACAGAGCGAAACAAGCCCTTTGAGAAGAAACCAGGATGGACGCTGCCAAGGACCTGACAAATGTTGTGACAGCCTGTGACATATTCTTTGTGATTCAAAGTGATAAAAGCTTGCGTATCTGACTGTCTGCCCTACACACATTCTTTTCTTTTTGAGTTTTTTGTTGTTAAAAATATTATATATATTAGTACGTATATCTCCTTTTTTCCCCATTGACCTTCCCCAAGCCTCCCCTAGCCCCTGTCGCATGCCCATACATTCTTTAAAAAAAAAAAAAAAGAGCCGAGACCGGTGTGGCTCAGTGGATAGAGTGTTGGCCTGTGGACTAAAGAGTCCCGGATTCAATTCCAGTTGGGGGCATTACCTTGGTGGCGGGCACATCCCCAGTAGTGGGCGTGCAGGAGACAGCTGATCAATGTCTCTCTCTCATCGATGTTTCTGACTCTCTATCCCTCTCCCTTCCTCTCTGTAAAAAATCAATAAAATATATTAAAGAGAGAGAAAAGAGAGAGAGAGAGAGAGAGAGAGAGAGAGAGAGAGAGAGAGAGAGAGAGAGAGGTATTGAGTTTTTACTTGCATTTAAGAAATTTTTTTCTCTGCCTTGATGATGTATTTCTAGCCATCAGAGCACTCGGTGGTGATAATTGCTCAATCACCAAGGTTCTCTCCACTTAGCTACCTTTAATGCAGGCATTCCTCTGTGCGGGCATGCGGGTGTTAATTTACTACTGAGACATGAGCCGATCTCTACTTGGGATTTCCCATTCTGTGCTGACATAGACTGTATCGATGGAAGCAAACTCTCAATCCGAAAGAGAATAATGTGTGTAATTCATAAATACTTTAAAAATGCAGGCCTACTCTTTTTAGCCCAACTGTCATTCACATGATCATAATGATCAACATCATCCATCTATATGTACTGAACTCCCTTTCTGCGTATAGCAGAGCAATTATATGTTCTTACTTGAAATAAAATCTACATGCAATCTCTCTTTTGGGGGCCCACAATCAATTCAGAGAGACAGAATATGTACATAAAATACGATATATTTGAACAATATTACTTAAGCATATCATGTATGTTATAGACAGAAATAGATAGAAATTTAGGGACACAGAGTATTTTCTAATATTAAACAACGGCAATAATTAGCTCAGGTGACCTGAACAGAGCAAGCCAGCTATTAATCTTCCCCAAAAGAGAGACATGATGTGTAATGAACTGTCAGAAAGCTGAAATGTTAGCACCAGTTCTCTCTTTAGCCCCAACAGATGTGACAAAGAGGAGGCTAAAACAATTAATTGGGGAAAAAGAAGCAGTTTTATCCCTTTCAAATTTTAGCTCTGACAGTTCTAAAGTTAAGAGATCCCTTGGATCTAATGACCATCATCCCCTTACGTTTTTGGTACTTATTTGCTACAAAATCTCATTAGGCAGCGTGAACAACTCAGACCCGCACAAAACTGCACATCACAGAGAGTGAGAGTGGCACTGAAAGCG
Source organism: Lasiurus borealis (assembly GCA_004026805.1). Taxonomy (NCBI): domain Eukaryota; kingdom Metazoa; phylum Chordata; class Mammalia; order Chiroptera; family Vespertilionidae; genus Lasiurus; species Lasiurus borealis. Next base: position 48,893 of record PVJN01008174.1, read on the forward strand.
CCTGCATTTGTTGGAAACAGAGGACCAGGCGGGGAGTCGCTCTCTAACGATCTGCATGATGACAATCTTCTGGGTCCCTGCTGTCAGCGTGGTGGGCTCCGGATCTCCATATCACAGGATCTTCTCGGGAGCCCTGGATAAAAACGCTGACACTCTTTTAAATTTGGGGAATATTTTTGCGACTAGATGGGAGTGCTCTGAAATGACTTCAGTCGAATGGGTTTGACAAGAACCTGACAAAATCTTGTTATTAAAGGAATGTTAATCTTGAGATTTTTGAATATGAAAAAAGCTCCTGAAAAGTTACCTTGACTTGTTAACTAGCTGTAGTCTATTCCGTATTATTTTATATTCACAAATATGTCTGTGTATCTTGGTAGGTAGTTTTATAGTTTGTTTATTTTACATATCTATTTTTAAAATATATGTTTTATTTATTTTATCTTATAAATATACTTTTTTTTTTCAGAGAGAAAGGGAGAGGAAGAGAGAGAGAGAGAAACATCAATGATGAGAAAACCATTGATCGGTTGCCTCCTGCATGCCCCCCATTGGGGATGCAGCCTTCAACCTGGGTTTAAGCCTCGACTGGGCCACCTTACCATGACCTCCTGGGTTACAGGTTGATGCTCAACCACCGACCCATGCCATCTGGGCCTTAGATGTTTATAACTGAGGAACGAGAACGCACTATCTATTTCTGTCTTAAAAGCCATGAAGTTCTTAGGTAGTAATCAGCCCAGCAGATAACAAGAAAACATTCATGGAAATAAATGAATTGCAGACTCAATTTCCTAATACCTTTTCTGACTTCTTCCCTGCTGATAAACCCCGACAATCATGCTTGTTGGTTTTAACCAGTGAAATCTCTGTTGGTGAATTTCCTTACCTAACCAGGAGTCTTGCCTAACTAGCCAAATACCATGGCAACCGTAGTGCTTCCTGACCCTCCCTTCAGCAGCAGCCATGCTGTTTGTACTCACGCTTGTCTCCTTGCAGGCAAATGGTTGCTGGAGCTCCGGAAGGATGTCCCCTGCAGGATTACGGGGGTCCCTGGGGCTGTGCTGGCAAATGTCCCCTCCATCAGGAGTTGTCAGCAAGCTTCTTAGCGCACTCCCCGGCCAGGACTGAACCACAGGGCCAGCTTCCAGAGTGGGCTGAAACTGGGGGGTAAGACAGATGTTACTGGTTAGAGCCCACATGCTTGGCTGCTGGTGTTCATGAGCAGGAGACAAGTCAGAAAAGGTATTAGGCCGAGACTGGTTTGGCTCAGTGGATAGAGCGTCGGCCTGCGGACTGAAGGGTCCCAGGTTCGATTCCAGTGAAGGGCATGTAATTTGGTTGCTGGTGTGTCCCCTGTGCGGAGTGTGCAGGAGGCAGCTGATTGATGTTTCTAGCTCTCTGTCCGTCTCCCTTCCTCTCTGTAAAAAATCAATACAAATTTTTAAAAAAATTAAAAAAAAAGGTATTAGGGAATCTTGTTTGCTAAAAGAAAGCAAACAACAATAAGCAAACAAAATATAAGTAAGGATATAAAAGATGTACAAAAAAGATGGAACCTTCAATTGAAGATGGAACCTCCAGAATGAAGCCTTATGTTTCTTTTACTTAATTAAAAAATAAATGTTTTTTCAATTTTATTTTATACGTTAAAATTACACACACACACACACACACACACACACACACATACATATATATACACACACCATTGATATATATGTATATATCCACATACATGTATATTTGTTTTGTTATATGTCCATATATATGTATTTTGTATTGCCCCATGAACCACCTACCACTTTTTGTCCTGATGACCTGGACTCAGTAAGGAAGAAGGACATTCATGCATAGAAGTTCTCTATGACTGTTCTTACGTTGTGGTTTTCTGATCTGTTTCCAGCATCATTTTAAAACCACTTTTTAAAAATAGAAATTCCTTAAATTTGTAACCAGCTGAAGGGACTCCTTACTATGCAGGGCTATTATATTAATTCTTTAAAAAGTATCGTTTCTGTCGGAACCAGTTTGGCTCAGTGGATAGAGCATTGGCCTATGGGCTGAAAGGTCCCAGGTTTGATTCTGGTCAAGGCCATGTACCTTGGTTGTGGGTATACCCCCAGTAGGCATGCAGGAGGCAGCTGATCGATGTTTCTCTCTCATCAATGTTTCTAACTCTCTATCTCTCTCGCTTCCTCTCTGTAAAAAGTCAATAAAATATTACGAAAAAAAATGTTGTTTCTATCACTTCCATGGCCCATCAGGAGAGATGGGTGACAAACACGTGCATGCATTACTGGAAATGAAAGTTATTTCTGTAATTCTCAATATTTCCCTGTGCAGTGAATTCAATAAGATTATTGAGCATGTATCAACATCAGAGCATCGTGCTAATGCTAAGTAGCTGAGCACACATACCAATGACTCACAGTCTTAGGCAGACAAGGAACTTTCAGTGTAAGAAGGTCAGGGAACCAATGAGCTTCATGTACTATTTCCAGTGCCATGAAAGCAACTATTTGCAGGAAACAAGTGTAGAGAGAACAACTTTATGTGACCAGAAAGGTTATAATTAGAGACGAGGATATGATAACGACAGACAGAAAGTCGAGGCAGAGAAGGCATAGTCCAGGTGTGGAAAGTAGAGCAGATGACGCATCAGAGAATCCCTGGGAATTGGAATGTGCTTCTTGCCACAGACAGATGCGTACAGTCATTAATGGGTTGTAACAGGTACTCTGTGTGAAGGTGGAAGTCATGAGAAGGATGGCAGATGGAGGCCACAGTGAGAAAGTTGATGAGGGATTCAAGGTGAACTTGGACTTGCAATGGGCCAAAGTGAATAGGGGTTGAATGGAAGGAAGATATCAACTTCAAAATATAAAAGCAGGAGCCCGGGATCAATAGAAATGTCATCGAATCTACAGAAAGGAAGATGGTCCAGACCAGCGGATGCCAATCTTCCGGACCTCACGGGCCAGCAGTAATCTATGGACCACCAGTTGGCCACCACTGGCAGACTCTTCTAGATGGCCAGGTGCCATTCCTTTAAACGAAGGAAACCCCGATCCATTTTCATCCAAGCACAAGCCTCAATCCTCAAATGCAACTCAGTCACTGATTGAGTGGCATTGAGATCAGGTGTTATTTTAACCCTCTCACAACAATTCTGAAATGTAGGCATTGAAATAATTTCCCTAAAGCGGCACATACTATTAGCAAAAGATCCAAGATGAAAATTCACCTGTGGTTCTTCTATACAGTTACAAAATATGCATATGTGTGTGCGTGTGTGTGCATGTAATTTGCACATGCTTTTTTTCTGCATTTGGTTTTATGGATCTGACTTAATGCACATGACATTGTTAAATATGATTATCCTAATGTATGTGAGAATATGTAAACAAAAAAAAGAGCAACGGTAAAACGAGTCTGACTCCGTTGCTGAAACTATACTCCATCAGCGCAGACTCGTTTTTAATTGGTCCCTTAGGGAGCGTCTGATAAGCGGTTATTTACCTGGCTGAAATGAACGCTGTGGCAAATCATAGCTTTTACTGTTTCCTCCGCAGCGACCGCTTCCTTCGTGTTCATTAATGTTTCCCAATTTCATTTACTTATTCGATTTGCTTGTTGACTCACTGCAAGCAATGGTTTCTAAACAGATAAAATGAAATTGGAATTGCTCAATTATTGAAGTTCTGTTTTTGCCTCGTTTATGAATGTTTGGCTGAAAGCAAAATGGCTTGGGTTTTGCACCGGTGAAGAGTTTGGTGGAGTATGGCTGCATTGAGATATTTTGTGATGCCACATTGAAAATATCGACATGCAGCCCAGCCGGCGAGGTTCAGTGGTTGAGCGTCGACCTATGAACCAGGAGGAAATGGTTCGATTCCTGGTCAGGGCACATGCCTAGGTTGAGGGCTCAATCCCTAGTCTGGGGCGTGCAGGAGGCAGCTGATCAATGATTCTCTCTCATCAATGATGTCTCTATCTCTCTCTCCCTCTCCCTTCCTCTCTAAAATCAACAAAAAAGAAATATTAGGAAAATAATGAAAAGCCAGTGAAAGTGTTTCAATGATATCTAATACAGAGATTACTGAGGTATTATCTCTGGGCTCTTTGGGTGACTGTCGGGCAGATAATAAACTCAAGGATTAAAAACGTCAGTCCCAATAAGCTGCAATCAGTCTTTGCCTTTGACTTTAATTAGGGGGATGCGAGGGAGATTTGCACATCCAGATTGTTCCCGAACATGAACAGGTTGTTCAAATTGTGGTCAATACTCTGGATGTTTTCACAAAATTGACAAAGTAATGCGGATTAATCACCAGGACCAGATGGCTTCCGCCCGAGGGTTTTAAGGAAATCTAGGGTGAAAATGAGGGACTGTTGGCCATGTGCAGCCAATCCTTTCAGAGAATCGCTGCACCAGACAATGAATTATGTGCAGATTTCCCGCCTTCAGGAGGAGCTCCAGCGAACTGTATTTGGAGAGTTTATTTTAGTAGACACAGACACAGCATGTCTACAGTAAGGAACAGTCACTGCGCACTTTCAAAATGTTTATTCTTGTTATTTAAAAAGAGATTGATGGGCTCATTCATGTTTAAAACTACTCTCCATGAATTTTATATTCAATTAGGTAAAGTTTACCTTTATTGGAAAATTGAGTTATCATAGTAAATATATGTAGGTGTGTATGTGTGTATCTGTGTGTGTGTGTGTGTGTGTGTGTGTGTGTGTGTGTGTGTGATGGTCAACTCTAGATATTTCCCTTGTTATTGTATTTTATTTACCAAAGGCATATTTCCCAGACCTAGAATGAACTTTCCAAAAATTCATTTGGACTAAAAAAGACCCTAAGTAACTGTAGCAATCCAGAGAAAGAATAAAGTAGGAGGATCTCAATACCATATTTCAAGCTGTATTACAAAGCCACTGATCTCAAAATAGCCTGTTATGCACAAGAATAGACATATAGACCAATGGAATAGAATGGAGAACCCAGAAATAGACCCGAACTACTATGCTACATTACTATTTGACAAAGGAGGCAAGAACATACAATGGAGTCAAGACAGTCTCTCAATAAATGGTGTTGGGAAGATTGGACAGAAACATGCAAAAAAAAAAAAAGAAGAAAAATGAAACCAGACCACCAACTCACACCATACACAAAAACAAACTCCAAATGGATCAAGGACTTAAACATAAGACGGGAAACCATACAAATCTTAGAGGAATCCACAGGCAGCAAAATCTCAGACATATGTTGAAACAATATATACACTGATATAGCTAGCTCCTAGGCAATGGGAACTAAAGAGAAAATAAGCAAATGGGACTACATCAAAATAAGTTTTTGTACAGCAAAAACCAATCAAACAAAAAAACCATAAACAAAACACTGCATGGGGGAACATATTTGACAATATGCCAAACTCTCAGATAAGAGTTTAATCTCCAACATTTACAAGGAACTCATACAACTTAACAAAAGGAAGTTAAACAACCCAATGAATAAATGGGCAGCAGACCTAAATAGATACTTTTCGAAAGAAGACAGAAGGAAGGCCAAGAGACACGTGAAAACCTGCTCAAAGTCACTAATCATCTGAGAGATGCAAATCAAAACCACAATGAGGTACCATCTCACACCTGTCAGAATGGCAATCATCAACAAATCAACAAACGACAAGTGCTGGCGAGGATGCGGAGAAAAAGGAACCCTCTTACACTGCTGATGGGAATGCAGACTGGTGCAGCCACTGTGGAGAACAGCATGGAGTTTCCTCAAAAAACTAACAATGGAGCTCCCGTTTGACCCAGTGATCCCACTGCTAGGAATCTATCCCAAGAAATTAGAAACACCCATCAGAAAGGATATATGCACCCTATGTTCATAGCAGCACAATTCAACATAGCTAAGATCTGGAAACAGCCTAAGTGCCCGTCAGCAGAAAACTGTGGTACATCTACTCAATGGAATACTAAGCTGCTGTAAGAAGGAAGGAAACTCCTAACCATTTGCAACAGCCTGGATGGACCTGGAGAGCATGATGCTGATCGAAATAAGTCAGTTTGTGAAAGATAAATATCACATGACCTCACTCATATGTGGAATATAATGAACAACATAAACTGATGAACAAAAACAGATCCAGAGACAGAGAAGCATCGATCAGAGCATCAAACCTCATAGGGAAGGCAGGGGAGGGAGAAGGGAAGGGGGACAGATCAACCAAAGGGCTTGTATGCATTCCTATAAGCATAGCCAATGGACACAGACACCGGGGGTGAGGGCATGAGTGGAGGTTGGGGGGCAATGGGAAGATAAGGACACATATGGAATACCTTAATCAATAAGGAAAAACATACAGTACTTTATTTAGAAATATATACTTACTGATTTCAGAGAGCAAGGGAGAGGGAGAGAGAGATAGGTGCATCTATGATGAGAGAGAATCCAGGCACAATCCATGATCCTGAATCCAACCGTGACCTCCTGGTTCACAGGTCGATGCTCAACCTCTGAGCTCCGCCAGCAGGGCAGAACACTTTTTATTTTTTTTAAATATTTTATTGATTTTTTTACAGAGAGGAAGGGAGAGAGATAGAAAGTCAGAAACATCGATGAGAGAGAGACATCAATCAGCCGCCTCCTGCACGTCCCACAGTGGAGATGTGCCCGCAACCAGGATACATGCCCCCGACCAGAATCGAACCTGGGACCTTTCAGTCTGCAAGCCGACGCTCTATCCACTGAGCCAAACCGGAACACTTTTTAAATCCCCATAACCTCTTACTCTGCTCAGTCTCAGCTGCTGCACCTGGATTCTGAGTGCACAGTGAATTAGCTTTGTCTTTGTGAATGTGATAGGCCATTCAGGATGAGTGCTATTTGGGATATTTTCTACTAAATCTCCTCAAGCTGATTGATCTGCTTTGTACCAAAAAAAAAAAAAAAAAAAAAAAAAAAAATCAGGGAATTGAGGGGCAGAATCTAATGGCCCTTTACCCGGCATGCTCAGCTAGCTGAAAGGAGTTTGCCTGAAGCAATGTTGACTACACAATTATATGATTCCCGGCTCTGTGCCAGGCGAAGTTCAGGTATATATCTTTAGTAACGCATGTGTTATACAGGTGAGAATCTTTAAGAAACATATCCAAGACAATGTGTAAATTGCACAGAGCACTGCAAAGACGTAAGTAATTATAAAAGCATAAAGAACAGCATTGGATCATAGAAGTTCAGGGAAGGTCTTAGGATGTTAGCCGAACTGAGTTTTAAAAAAAGAAGGAGGATGTAGCTAAGGGTACAAATAAGAGAAGGTAGGAGGCAGATAGAAGAAAATCACGAAGGCATGAAGTACAAACTGTACCACATTAGTAAAAAGTCATAAACAATTCAATATTGCCGGTGAAGGCAAATAAATACAGAGAATTATGACCAGCGAGGCTGAGAAGTGGGTATTAATCAGACCATGAAGGGCCCGGAAAGTCAAGATATCAACTTTGAGCTTTATCTTTAGGGGATATTTATATTCAACTTTCAATAAGAGATATTGTGAAGAATAATCTGAATACAAGGGCCAAACAACTACGTAGTTGGAAGTCCATTCATAGTATTTGCGCAAATATAACAGGATTCAAAGTAGGATGATGGCAAGTTGGTAGAGTGAACCTCTTCTGGCTCTTGCAGTTCTGGTTCACGTGGAAGTACCATGATCTGAGAGACAGGAACTACTGGAGAGAGAAGAAGTTTAAGTGGGATTTGAACTCCAAGAAGGATATATTTATTCTGAGTTGTCTAGAGAGCATCCAAAGGATATACAGTGGTACCTCGAGATACGAGTTTAATTTGTTCCATAACCTTGAGGCGTGGGAAACTATGAGACACTCAAGTTGACGTAAACTGGTGGGTTGTGTGCAGCCGGCCGATCCGCATGATTACTCCTATCTCAAATGTTGCTCGTGTTTCAAAGCAAAAATCGCTCGCTCGATGGCTCGTATCTCAAAAACCTCCTATATTAGGGCACTTGTATCTCGAGGTACCACTGTATTCTGTAGGCAACTAGATAGCAGATTCAATGAGAAGACCAGGATTTGATGGGACCACTCACCAATATCTCAAATCCATGGGCCCCGAATAAATAAGGAAATATGATCAAGGGCCAAGGTGCAGGCAGAGAGATATGCTATTATGGGAGGCTGTAGATGATACTGAGAAGTTACAAAGGAGTCAAGTGCACGCGCTTGCACACACACACACACACACACACACACACACACACACACACAGCCTGGGACCGTTTTAAAACAGAGAGTGTTCACAAAACATCTGAGGGCTAGTAAAGCCAAGAGCTCAGGAGGTAATTGCTGCTAAAAAGACAGCTTCTCACAATTTCCAAACGGAGAGGACACTCTCTCTAGGGGCTGGGGTGGGGAGGCAGTGTCTGTCATAAACCTGTGGTCATGAAGGGGGAAATGACAGCAAGAGACTGCCTCATGGTTTCCAGGAGGCACAGGGAAGACGGAGGCAGCAGGGTTGGGATTGGCTTGTTGGAGCGATTTCTGTGGATCCGGGACCTCAGGGCTGCCCTTGTGGTCTGGAGCCGGTCCCTGTGGTGATTCAGGCAGGTGACAGGTGGCCAGAGTGAGAGTCTGAGGAGGAGGATGGCTGAGGGTGCAGAGTCTGGATGGGAGGGTTTGTACGTGGAAAGCACTTTCCCAGGAGGAGTCCTCGTGGAGGGGGAGGTAGAAAGAGGCGGGAACCCCAAACAAGGTGATTCAGGCCAGCTTTTCTGGAATAAGGAATATTTGGTATATGAATGCGGCATGGATATTAAAGCATATTGTTCATGGAAGCTAGAGACATGGTGAAGACAAGGACCCAAGCCATGAAGGAGAGGAGAACTACAGGGGTACCTCGAGATACGAGTGCCCTAACATACGAGATTTTTGAGATACGAGCCGTCAAGCGAGCGATTTTTGCTTTGAAATACGAGCAACAGTTGAGATAGGAGTCATCGCGCGGATCGGCTGGCTGCACATGACCCACCCGTTTACTGTGACTCGACGTTCTCATAGTTTCCCACATCTCAAGGTTATGGAACACATTAAACTCGTATCTCGAGGTACCACTGTAGTCTTTGAGAGGATTTTTCATGTTCTAGAAGATTCACAAATCAAAGAAACAGGCTAAAAAAAAACAGCACCCCACAATATTTTGAAGCCTGCTATCTGCCCACCCCTGAGCTGGGTGCCACAGAGAAAGCCGAGCTGATGGTTGAGACTGTCCTAGCAGACCCAACACACCTGGGACAGGCCAGCTACCTCAGGCTTTCTTCCGGCTTCCAGAAAAGAAAGTCACAGAAACATGTTCTAGTCTCCCTTTCCTACCTGCAGAAATTATAAGTTAGCATAACTTCTTAGCAATTAATGGGAAATATGATGACGTTTTTCAGAAAGAGCACTGCATAAAGGCATCTCTGGGGAAGCTTCAGAAAGAAGAACTGGTAGCCCTGGGATACGTTTGTTTATTCAGGTCGTTAAATGGTGTTCATCACGGTAGCATCTGGGTGTTTCACATCTCAGGAAAGCATCATTACCGAAAAAGAGGTAATTTCAACCACAGAAAGCAAAATAATTTAGCGAGATTGTTGCCTCTAGGACTGAATGACCTAAAAACAAAAAACAAAAACGCACTGCACAAACCTTGAATAATCACACTGAGAAACAAAGGAGGAAGGTAAAATAAAAATAATAAGCAACACAGAGAAACACTCACTGAATTCCTGATCTTAACTAGTCACCATTTTATAATGTTGAGAAATTATTTCCCAAAATCATTCTGGAGTACGTGCAGGAAGACTGGGCTGATAGACTGGATTGTATAAACAAGAGAATTTGCCTGAGTTTATTTGAACTTCCCTGTTGTCCTATTACTTTAAGAAGTTCTCTCATCTGAATGACACCATGTGATTTACCTTAAATGGAGTTTCTTTGCCCTTGAATCCAACCTTTGAAGATGCTGCCAAGCCATCCATCCAGATCAAGGAAGGGAATTGTTTGTTCACCCTTCTATAAAGCATCCCTACCGTATTTTCTGGAGTATAAGACGACTTGGTGTATAAGACGACCCCAGGCTTTTCCAGTTAAAATATAGAGTTTGGGATATACTCGCCCTATAAGACAACATCTGGCATATAAGACGACCCCCGGCTTTTGAGAAGGTTTCCTGGGTTAAAAAGTCATCTTATACGCCGGAAAATACGGTATACTTTTTGGGGCCTGGCCAGTCACCTTTCCCTCTCTACACGTAGTCTAACTTAATCCACAGCAACAGCTTTTAGATTTCTTCATCATCATCCTCCAACATACTCCACCGACACACACATGTAGATGCAACTTTTCCAGAGCTGTCTAACTTAGCTCCTCTATGATTTTTTTTTTCATTTTTAATCTTTGTTTTTATCTTTTTTTGTTAATCACTGTAACCTGTGTCTCAGTTTCCTCAGTACTGTTCTCATTCAGGATTTATTTTGAGGGTGTGGATATTTGCCATACCCATTTCTACACCTAGGATCCTTCCGAACCCCTACTTTTGCCTAATTTTGACCTTACGTTGACTATTAAATGAGTTTAAGATGCGGTTAAATTCTCCTCCAATAATTTGATTCTCACTAAATTCATATTGTATCTATCGCTTTATGGCACTTCATTTTTATTTTGTTATATTTAATTTCTTCTCATTGTTTCTGTAGTAGAAAAAAATGATTTTCCTAAAAAGCAGTTAGTCTTCAGCGCCAGAAATGACACCCTTTATGTTTTTTTATATGACAAAATACCACACAGGTGACACTCTCACGGGTTCTCCAATGTGTGAACGGAGGAACTAATGTCAGTTTTGCCTATGAGGTTATTTTGTACTTTTTACAAACGTGTTTCTAATAAGGTCCCCGGAGACATGTTCGTGTGACAGGCTGTGAAGAGCCACAGACCTGAGAAACCGGAGAGCTGAAGGCGTGAGGTGAAGAGGTGCAATGTTCCATTTTTACCGCTCACGTTCATGCTTAGATTTTGTTTCCTGTTTCCACTTAGAGCTCTGCGGGCAGTGGGGTATCTGATAACCTGACATCTAATCTGAAATAAACTCACTGAACAGTACTGTATTTCCTGGCATATAAGACGACTGGGTGTATAAGACGGCCCCCAACTTTTCCAGTTAACATACAGAGCAGCGGTTCTCAACCTTCCTAAGGCCGCGACCCTTTAAGACAGCTCTTCATGTGGTGGTGACCCCCAACCATAACATTATTTCCCTGGCTACTTTATCACTGTCATTTTGCTCCTGTCATGAACTGTAATGTAAATATCTGATATGGAGGATGTATTTTCGTTGTTACAAATGGAACATAATTAAAGCATAGGGATTAACTGTGCTATAATTAGCCCCGGAACTGAACTGAACTCTTATTTAAATGCTCTTATAAAACAGAAGAACACGTATAATTGCATGGTGAAAGTAAATAAACACATCTTTATTTTTAAATTAGGTTTCTTCCCGCAAAGGATTACTCCTTACACAGTATATTTTTAGATAACTTTTAAGCGTTTTAGTTTAAATATGACATGTCTTACTCTAAAGGTCAGATACAGTGGTCTATTCCTTTAACTCTAGAAATGAGATTATAATGAGATTGAAGATCTGCTTTCATCTTCATTGAAGTTTATGTTTCATGGCCTCATCTCAGAGCGATCTCTGACCGAATTCTTTGCTCCAGATGCTTGTCTTCCACATGGCTCTTTTTTCTTGGTCATTTATTTTTTATTTTACTTTTTAAAATTTAATTTTGTTGTTGAAAGTATTACAAATAGTGGTACATATGTCTCCTTTTTCCCCGTATTGACCTCCCCCCGCAGTGTCCTCTAAACGCCCCCACATGCATGCCCTCACCCCCCTCCCAGGGTCTTGCGTCCATTGGTTATGCTTATATGCATGCACACCAGTCCTTCAGTTGATGTCTTAACTCTGCCTCCCTTGCCTTCCCTCTGTAGTTTCACAGTCTGAACTTCTGTTTCCTATGGCTCCTGAATAAACAATCTTCTTGCAGAAAAACCCCTAATCCAATTGATCGTTTCTTATTATATGACATTCGTTCTGGCCTCTTTTATTTTCTTGAGCCATCTAATCAATCACTGGTTGATATAAATTGGTTAGCTAAAAGCAATGCACATTTGTGTTTACCTTTGCTCTCTATGGTTATTTTAACTTCAGGAAAGTCTAAAAGATTAGATTCCTGCATGTGTTGTGATTACTTATTTATTTGGATGATTTCCCCTTCCCATTTTCTGCTTTCTACAGATCCTGTTTTTTTTCTCTGCTTCTTTTAATTTTCTCTTACCACTTTTATTGTAATTTTTCCCCCCTAATTGTTTTGGAAGTTACACTGAATGTGCCGTTTAAAATGTAGGCTTACTAAAACAAAGTTTCAAAATGTCTGCCTTCCTCGGGTCACTTTAAATATGACAATCGCCTCCCATTTTTTTTTAATATATTTTATTGATTTTTTACAGAGAGGAAAGGAGAGGGATAGAGAGAAACATCGATGAGAGAGAGACACCGATCAGCTGCTTCCTGCACACCCCGCACTGGGGATGTGCCCGCAACCAAGGTACATGCCCTTGACCAGAATCGAACCTGGGACCTTTCAGTCTGCAGACTGACGCTCTATCCACTGAGCCAAACCGGTTTCGGCTTGCCTCCCATTTTTAATGCTGACTTGGAAGCTACCTCAGGTGTGCATTTGCGATTGGCCGAGAATACCTCTCTTCCTATTGGCTGTATAACCCAACACTCTTCCTATTTAATTTTCAGTAAATGCTTCCTGAGATCTCACCTGTGTAGACCTGAATATAACATGATCCTATTAATGAACTGACTGTTCTCTGTTGTACAGTAAGCTTTGGAAGACAATTCACTGTACTTTTATCCATGGAATCCTGTATAATAAAGAGGTAATATGCAAATTGACCCGCATGCCCTACAAGGTGGCTGCTTATGACTAGGCTGGTAGGAGGGTTAATGAGGGACGACCAAATGACTGAACAAGCAGGTTGTGTGGGGCAACCAGACTGGCAGTGGGGACAATTGGGGGTCACCAGGCCAGGAGGGGGGGCAGTTAGGGGTGACCAGACCAGCAGAAGGGGAAAGTTGGGGATAATTAGGCCAGCAGGGGGAGCAGTGAAGGGAGATTAGGCTGTCAGTGGGGAGGGGAACAGTTGGGGGCAACCAGGCTGTCAGGGAGGGGGCAGTTAGAGGCAATCAGGCCAGCATGCAGAAGCAGTAAGGGGTGATCATGCTGGCAGGCAGGTGAGCCATTAGGAGACAAAGGGATGTCTGACAACCAGTTTAGGCCTAATCCCTGGGCAGTTGGACATCCCCCAAGGGGTACTGGGTTGGAGAGGGTGCAGGCTGGGGCTGAGAAGACTCCCCCTATGCACGAATTTTATGCTCTGAGCCTCTAGTCTACAACAATAAAAGCGTAATATGCTAATTAGACCAGACATCTTTCCAGCTGTCCTTCCAGAGGAGAGCCCAGGTCCTGGGTGCCAGAGGGAAGCCAGTGCCAGCTGTGAAGGAAAGGAAGGCCCACTCTGGCATGAAATTCATGCGTCGGGCCTCTAGCGCTATGAAATAAAGGTCTCCCTTCACCGTATTTGTGTGTACATCTCACATATGAATGGCCCTTTCTCTTCTCTAACCTCGCCTTTATAGTTCCCCCGATAATGTAATGACTTCCCGTGTAATAGAAGTTCTTTTCAGAATTGTCCACTTTTAGACATTGCTGTCTATAACGGGCAATAATGCATTTAAAAAGTGGAAGTAAATTCTTTATGCCGGTTCTTTATTACCTTCTGGGATGTAGCCACATTGCCTTCTTTTCATTGATTTGTTTATTCCCTGCAACCTACTAAATTACGATGCATCTAATGATGTGATTGCAGCAGTGTTTTAACACTAAAATGTCTTCAAAATGAGCCATTTCGGGGGGAAAATAAAGATGAAAGGCTATGAGCAGACACCTATATGTCTAATAATCAAAATGTAAGTGGAATCTATCTGCAGGGCTGTTCTCGCCGCCTGATAAGCACATTCTGCTTGCAGCTGCGGGAGGATCGTTAAAATCCCAGTTTTGAAACGTGCGCTTAAAATGATCATATTTGTCAGTAATGTGTTCAGAGTCATTTTTGTTTTTCAGATTGGGTTTGCTTTGACTCTTGTTTAACTTAATAAGCAGTTAATATTTTTCACATAAATACATTCATTTTTAAGAAAAAGAAATCAAATGATCAATTTAAATGTATTTCAAAGGCTAAAGAATTTTTTAAACAAATGCATTAATTTATTACCAACGTAATTTATTTGGGAGTCTATTCTATTTATGTTTGCCTTTGAGGATTACCCATTTTTCTCAGTGGCGTAAACATTTGACATTTTGCTTTCTAATTGGGGCTTTTAAATCACAATTTGTTTTGTTTCCCCCCAAAATTGTGAAACTTTAGGTCTCTTCCATTGTTGTAGAAAGGTTGTGATATTCTATTTTTGTTCATTACGCTACCTCAGCCTCTAACTTCCACATACCTTTCTAACATGTATATTTCTCAACTGCATTACTGAGAATTTCACCAATTAGAATCATCCTATATTATCTGAACTGTTGAAATTCAGCTTTTCTCAGAAGAAAGTCAATTGGTTATACTATTCCTAATCACTTGATGCATCTATGATCCCAAATCTGACTATATCACATAGGGTATGTTTTTTTTTTTTAAATATATTTTATTGATTTTTTTACAGAGAGGAAGGGAGAAGGATAGAGAGTTAGAAACATCGATGAGAGAGAGAGAGAGACATTGACCAGCCACCTCCTGCATGCCCCCTACTGGGGATGTGCCCGCAAGCAGGATACATGCCCTTGATCGGAATCAAACCCGGGACCTTTCAGTCTGCAGGCCGATGCTCTATCCATTGAGCCAAACCAGTTTCAGCAGGTATGTTTTTTTAAGAAGTTAAAACATACCTCCATTGACGTCTCAACTAATTATACCAGTTATGAGGAAAAGCAAGATACAGGATTTTTAAAAATACTGTGTCATTGTGGATAGCATTAAAACCTAGGAAATGTAGAACTCTGCCTTTGCCTTCAATATATGCACAATTTTGCCTTCAGAGGAAAGCTAAATACGCGAAAAGTTAATAATGGAGAGATAAAAACAAATAAGCAAGCAAACAATAAGCAGGCAACAGCAGGTGATGCCATTTGATTGGTGAGCAAGGGAGTGATGCAGACACAAAGTGGCATTAGTTCAAAGGAAGGAAAACGTAAAAACCGAATTCTTTCAGGATGATTATGCCCCGAAAGGAAAAGTGATTTGCATGTTCAGATACTCCCAAGATAATGAAAGGCATTCTAGACTAGCTGAAAGATCATACTAGCCTTTGTCTAGTAGCTGGTAATAAAACGACTTAGTTGGAAATGTACAACTCATCAATAATTAATGTCTGAATAATCCAGTCTTTCAAAGTGTGTAAGTGAATTATTTTTGGTTCATCATCTCTACCCAAAAGTCATTTATTTTCATATGCATGTGGGTGACAATATTTGAATTGTAAATACCTCCACTCATTTTTTTCTTTCTAGCTTCGCTTGTTTGTAAATCAACTTACTGGCAAGAACCGTTTCTTCCACACTGGATTTTTACCACACGCCATGAGAGAAGAAGGCGTGGCCTCTTTATAGAAATGCTTTCCAGATATTGTAAGTGTGGTAGCTCCTGAAGAATATTAGAAATTAGTTAAACCCTTCAGAGAATTGTCTATGTGAAAGCAAATCTAAACAAGCTGGTGTTTTATGTATTTGGACATAAGTGCAATATTTGAGATTTAATCTGAATTTTTGTTGATGCTAATCCTCACCCGGGGATATTGATTTTTAGAGAGAGTGGAAGGGATGGGGAGAGAAAGAGAGAGAGAGAGAAACATCAATTTGAAAGAAATCATTGATTGGTTGTCAGTGCTCCCTCCTCCCCTCTCCTCTTCCCCCCCACTCCCCCAACTCTGCTCATATGCACCCTAGTCTGGGATCAAGCCTGCAATCGAGAGGGATGTGGCCTGGACTGGAACTGAACATGGACTGACACTATCCACTGAGCCAAACAGGCTAGGCCTTAATCTGAAACATTAGATAATCACACAGTTCCTTCTATACTACAGACCACAGAGTAGAGCTACTGTTTTAAGAAAAGCTATAGGAATGAGAAGAGCATAGATTGAAGTCTAGAGTTAAGTAACTCATTCACAGTTATGGGTGAGATATTTCCCTGTCCAATACCATCCACTGGAGAGAGATAAAAAGGACACCCCTTGAAGCTCACTGTTTGGGGAGTTCTCCTCCACAGCTTTAAGGCGCCTTAAAATAAAGTACCCCCCACACACCGAGCCACCCATATGAAACACCAAGCTTTGGGAATTTTTCTTCCTCCTGAGCTGACAGCAAAGGACACTCCACCTGGCTGCAGGCGGAGCTGAGGTCAAAGCAGCGGGATGGCTGGCCTGGGCATCAGGGCCGCCTGCTCAGACAATGGCTCGGCCCCTCGGCCCCACCCCCAGCCCTCTGTGCCTGTACCACTTCCGCCCTGTAATGGATTTTCACTGCGTTTGCCCACGCTGCCGGAGCCCTGGCCCCTGGCCGGTGTATCCATTGGAGGGCCATCCTGTACATCGAAATATTACCCGTGTGATCCCTGGTTGGGGTGCATGTGGAAGGCAGCAGATCAATGTCTTTCTCTCTCTCTCTCTCTCTCTCTCTCTCTTCCACTCTCTCTAAAATCAATAAAAGACATCCTCAGGTGAGGATTAAAAAAGTAACTACTTGGTGGTTCTGTTAGGACAAACCTCATGATATGCGTTCTCTATCCATGGTCACATGACCCATCTCTATAGGACAAATAACCTGTTAGGGGTATTTTACAAGAAGGAATAAAATCTCCAACTAAAGAAGGCGTGGCTTTTCTCCTCATCCCAGTACTTAGGAAAGGATGCTTTTGAGAACAGCAAGCGGGAAGATGGGGAAAGAGCAGGTCTGAGCAGAGGAGTAAGTCCAGCCACAGTGCTGGCCAGGGATCAGCTCAGGGGACCACAGACAGAACTCTTGGGTTAAAACCACCTGTCATCATTGTCCCCAGCAGGCCAAACAGCCAGGCCTGAAGAATGTCCAATGATTGGCTGTAGGTTGTCCTGAGCAAAGTCTGACCTGGTGGCTGTTCTCTCCAAATCAGCCGATCCCTGAAGGGACCGATGG